>JMFS01047150.1:0-17310 GCA_000699545.1 Podiceps cristatus
CTGTGGTGTGGGGTCCTCTCGGGGCTGCAGTGCAGATCCCTGCTCCAGCACGGTCTCTCCAGGGTGGCAGGGGGACTCTGGGACCGGCCATGTCTGGTGTGGGGCACCCTCAGCCTCTCCTCACAGAGGCCGCCCTGCAGCTCCCACCCCCACTTCCCCCACCTGGACAGCTGCACCCAGTACAGTTTTTCTGTTTCAGATTTTTTTTTTTCTGAAAAATTTTAGCTAGTGCAGCAGCTGGAGTGCTGTGGCAGGGAAATTTCCATTCCCACTCAGGGATCCACGGGATGGTGCTGGAGTCAGTGCATGCCTTCCCTTCGTAAGACGCTCACGTGCCAAGACCAGTCACAGAAGGCTTCTGCAACTACCCTTGGAAGGGAGATAGAAATAATTTCAGCATTGGAGGTAAGAGCCTCTTATATATTCATAAACATTTAGCTGATGAACCCCACGCAGGGCCCAGCATTCTGTGCTAGTCTCATAAGCTCAAATTTACACTTACTAAGACTGCAGATGGCTTACTGCTCTTTAAACAGTTAATGTGAAAAGCCATGAACAAAAAAAAAAGCCAATTTATCCCTTGCATGGCAAATTACCAACATACGACTGGCAATCTCATTGAGAAACCATGAGAATTCACTTCCAGATTAATTTTAAGCAATTTCCCAAAGGAGGAATTTGTGGAGAAACAGAAGATGAGAGAAACTATGACTGGGGAAACCTCCTGTATCACTGGGAATTTCTGTTGCTAATTACTACTTAAATAAAGCCTGCTTTCCCAGAAGGACCACAATTCCACACGGCCATATTGGAGTTAGTATCTCAAAAGCACTTGTAATATAAGGAGAATAAGGCGTTCTGTGCTCAATATACTTAAAAGGTTACATCTCACACCCTTTAGGTACTTGTGATCTCTGGGATGTAAAGAACATTGCAGTGGTCTTTTTACAAAATCCTAAAAATTGAGAACTATATGAAAAGGTTTTGCTGTAAAGAAATCTTTTTCATTCACATCCAAATAATTACGGTTCTGGAAAAAAATGATTCACCAGAGAAGACCACTAGATGTAATTTAAAAGAGGCCAAGATTTTTGTGTGCAAATATTTGAAAGACACCCAGAACTAAAACATTTAACAGTTTCTGAAGGAAAAAAGATGGTCCAGTTAAGAGTAATGAAGATTAGTAGTGAGAGAATTGTTTAGGGCAAGTAACAGAAAAGCCTTTTTACTAGGAGGATTTGTCACCCTTAATCATTTCTATGGCACAATAATTTTGCATATGTCTGCATTTATGTATTTCTCTCTATATAAAGCAAGATGAGGAAATGACAAACAGTGACAGAATTAGTATGGGCAGGGTGTAGTTGTGAAAAAATAATTACATCTATGGCAGAATGTTTTCAGTAGCAAGAGTGCCTAGAGCAGGGTATGAATATTTCTTCATCAACCTTGTATTTAGAGTTGTTCAGTACCGCAGTGCTGGGATCACCTACACACAAGACAGACATACGCAAATCAGAACAGGTGCAGAGAGGGGATATTAGGGTGAAAAAGGAGCAGGGACTCTATTTCACACAAGGAAATTAGAAGACTCTGGCTTGTTCTGCTTAACAAAAGTTGAGAGCGAATGTTATTGTTCTCAGTTAATATGTTGCAGAATAAAGTTTATTTTAGGCAAAGAACAAGCCTAAGAGGCAAAAGAACCCAAGGACGCAAATAGATCCCAAATTAATTTAGCTGGAAGTTCAAGGCAGTTCCAAAATATTGATATAGTGAATAACAGACAACAATTGAAGTTGGAAGGGCTTGTGGAAGGACATCTACTCCAAGCTCCAGGGTCAGATCTGAGGTCAGGTCTTAAAGTTCTCCAGGGATGGAAATTGTAGAACCTCTCTGGGCCACTAGCTCCAGTTCTTGGCTGTCCCCAGAGTGAAAAAGTGTTTCCTTCTATCCTACCTCTTCTCTTGTTCCATCTTAGGCCTGTTGTCTCTCATCCTCTCATAATGCCCCACTGTGAAGTGGATGGCTCTGTCTTCTTGATAACCCCCTGCGGGTGCTGGCAGGCTGCTGTTGGGCCTCCCCTGAAGCCACCTCTTCTCCAGGCTGAGCAAGACTTGATCCCCCAGCCTGCCCTCACAGGGCAAGAGCTCTGGCCCTCAACCAGTTGTGGGCCTTCTGGTGAACTTGCTTCAGCTACTCCATGTCTTTCCTTCACTGGGTGGCCCAGGGTGCTGCTGGCCGCCCCCGCAGCCGGGGCTCTGCTGGCTGATGCTCAGCTGGTGTCAGCCCAGGCCCCCGGGTCCCTTCCCGCAGAGCGGCTCCCAGCCAGGCAGGGCCCAGCCTGTGCCCCTGCACCGGTGCTTCCTGCCCGCGGGCAGCGCTTGGCGTTTGTCCTTGATGAATTTCATGAGGTTCCTGCTGGTCAGTCCTCCAGACTGACTAGGTCCCTCTGGTTGGCAGCCCTGATCTGACTGTGTCCCTGCAATCTGGCATCATCTTCAAACTCGAGACCAGAACTGTCATCTCCTCCAGGTCACTGACAAATATGTTAAATGGGACAATGTCCAGCACAGACCCTTGCATTACTCCACTTGTTACTGGTCTACAGGCAGTGTAGGTCCCGTTAACCACCACCTTCTAGACCCAACTATCCAACCAGGTTTTTTGCCATCAAATTGTCCAACCATTCAGACCTCAATGTCCTGACTTGAAAGAAGACTGTTGTGGCAGATGGTGTGGAAAGCGTTGCTGAGATCGAGGTAAATGATGTCTACTGCTCTCCCTTCAATCACACACACAGTCCTTCAAACACAGAAGGCAATCAGGTAGGCCAGGTATGATTCGTCTTCAGTAAAGTCTTCAGTAAAGTTCAGGCTCACTGTTCCCAACAACCTTCCTCTTCCTGCATGTGCCCAGAAACTGGGTCCAGGAGGACTGGCTCCATAATTTCCCCAGGGACCAAAGTGAAGCCAACCAGCCTGTAGGTCCCTAGGTTGTCCTTTGGGCTCTTCTTGAAGAAGAGTGTGACATTTGCTGCTCTCTGCGTTTGCCAGGGACCTTCCAGATCTCTACGAGTTCTTGCATATATTCCCTGACTCAGTCTCTATCCACTGACAGTGATTCCTATTCTTGAGCCCTTTCACTAAGCACCAAAGGCTGTGAGAACTCCATGGTGAAGATGGAGAGAAAGAATTAGGGACACTGACCGTCTCTGTGTCCAGTGCCACAAACTCACTCACCCCACTGAGCAGCAAGCCCGCATTTCCTTGTTTGGCCTTTTACTACTCACATAGAAAATGAAGCTCTTCACCTTGCCCTTGATATCCCTGACAGTGCAAGCTGAGCTTTAGCTTTCCTAACCCCATCCCTACATGCCCGGGCAATATTTCTAAAGCCCTCCTTTGAAGTCTGGCTCTGCTTCCACCTCCTGTACGTGGCTGTCTTGCAGTGGAGCTGCACCATGAGTTCTCGGCTTAGCCAAGCCGTGATCTTGATATGCGTGCTTGTGTTCCTGGGTGTCAGGATGGGCCATTCTCACATCTGGAGGACACAGTCTGTACAGACCTGGCAGTTCCCCTCCTCTCCTTCACCCTTCAGAGCTGCTCCTATATGATCCCAGCTGTCCACTCTCTGGACAAGCTGCAGGCTGTTTGCCTGGTGCCCCACGTCTGGGCTCTGCAAGGCTCCTTCCTCCCTCCCCCCTCAGGATCTTCATCTTCACTTTCTCACTCACCTGGAAAAGGCTGCCATGGGTCACCACCTCCCCTGCCAGTGCTTCCTTGGCAGGGACAGCAGGTCCATCTGACTTTATCAATACTTATAAATATCTCAAGGGCAGGTATCTCAAGAGGATGGGGCTAAACTTTTCCATGGTGCCCAGAGACAGGACAAGGGGCAACAGGCACCAGCTGAAACACAGGAAGTTCCACCTGAACATGAGGATAAATGTCTTTCCTGTGAGGGTGACCAAGCACCAGCACAGGCTGCCCAGAGAGGTGTGGAGTCTCCTTCTCTGGAGATATTCAAACCCTGCCTGGATGTGTTCCTGTGCAGCCTGCTGTAGGTGACCCTGCTCTAGCAGCGGGGGGACTAGATGATCTCCAGTGATTCAGTGATCAGTGTGAATTCCCAGGCTGGCCCAACCAGACCCCAACAAGAAGTTATCCCTGACACCCTCCAGAAATTGCTGTGTGTGTCCCGCCATGCTGCCTTTCCAGCAGGTGAAGGGAGGTTCATGGCCCCCAGAAGCACCCCTCAAGGAAGTCTGGGGAAGGTAGAGCCTAGTACTTCATCCTCTCTTTCACCCGGACCCCATGGTCAGTAACACGCTCCCCCCACACTGCTGCCCTCCCGAGCCTTCCCTTGGATTTTACCCACAAGCTCTCACCAGACCCATGTCTATGCCAAAGGAGAGCTCCATACATCCCAGCTGCTCCTTCGCACTGAGAGCATCCCCCCTCTGCTTCTCCCCTGCCTGTCTTTCCTGCTTGTCTTTCCTGAGAGTGCCACAGTAAATTACTGGAAGAGCCTCCCAATAAAAACAGCAACAAAAAAACATCCAACCCATTTCAGAGGGACTTTGAGGACTTCGTGAAAGTCATTGAGATGTTACCACTAGTGCTGGCAGAAGACTGGGATTAATACCCTTCCCTCTCTACGCTCATTTCTATGTACACAAAATGCATACATCCCCTCTTCTGAAGAATGTATTTTTTCCTCCGAGCAATTAAAGTTGTTTGGAGTTAATCAAGTTATGTAAAAAGCATGTGTTTAATGGACAGTAAAAAATCAGTTAACCCAACCATAGAACCAGAGATTCTTGCCTGAAGTTTCAGACAAAGTAACAAGATGGGAAGTCAGACCTCGTGTAAAACCTGTATTTCAGTCACCATCCTGTTTGAATCTTAAAACTACTAGTGGGAGAGAATCAAGGTATAGCACAAACTGAAGGGTTTGCACAACCACCTCTGGAATGTCAGATTTTTTTCATTTTCCTTCCATTAGTTCCCACTGGCAGTAAAACGATGGACTACAGGCAGCATAAGGGCAACTTTTGAGTTTCCCTGTTCGGACACAGGAGAAACAGCAAGAATTCTGCTTGAAATAGCCCATGCATTCACATCAACTTGAAAGCAGGGAGGAATCAGGTTCTGCTCATTCAAGGATAGCAGTGTTTGCTGCTTAAACTAAAGATCACTAGCCAAAATCTGTAAGTGGTGAAACAGTCTTCCAAGGCTCACAAGGACAAAGCCATTTCCAGTCACTACTGTACAAATAAAGTTTTAAAATGTTTAAAGTAAAATAATCCAGTTTTATAATAATTAGATTACTATTGGAGGCATATAGTTTAGGGAGTCAAACTCAGCAGAGGTCCCAGGACCAGACACACTCAAGAACCCTTTTGAATATCAATAAGAAAACCAATAGAAATCCCATTTTTACTTTAAAACTGTAGAAACAATTCTACAAAATAAAGCTGCTTCATAAACAGTTTCTTGACCGCAGAAGGCTACTCTGATGTGAGCTCTACAGAATAGCTCCCTGGATTCTCATTTCTTTCCTTTGGAATTATATTTAAAATTCAAGTTATTGTTAAAACAAGTAACGTAATATTTAAAGCAAACCTTTTCACATACTCTCCTCTTGAAACTGTGTATCATCAGTACCAGCCTGCTCTGGTATGTAAATCCAATTTAGCCATTCAAACAGCACTGCGATGAAACAGGCAGCACACTTATGGACCTCTGCCAATCTGATGACACTCCAGACTAAGCCACAGCAGTTTCAGAGGAATTTTTTTATTCCATTTGTAAGGTACCATTGAACTCGTCATGACTACAAAGCAAACTGCTGTTAGCTACTGAGGAATCTCTGCAACTTGGGCTCCACTGCAATGGAAGCTGTGGAGAATATATGTGAAAGAATACATGTGATTTGGTTGGTCACATTTCATACCAGTTGCTTGATAATGTGGTTTTTTTTTGGTTTTTTTTTGTTTTTTTTTGGTTTTTTTTGGTTGTTTTTTTTTTGGGGGGGGGGATGCTTTTGTTTGTTTGTTTGTTTTAACTACACAATATCTTAGTTTATTGCACCATTATTCTGTAAATGACATATCCAAGGAATGATTACCAATATTGAAATCTACCTCAAATCTGCTTATGGCAGCACAGGGCAGTACCAGCAAGGGCTACTATACTGAGAAGCGTACTTTGCCCTCTGAAATCTTAGCAGATGTTTCAAAAAGAACTGAAGATTTCTAGTGGACTAGATCTGAAAATAGTTTGTTATTATCTGTCAGATTGGTGACTCCAATAATTCTGTACTGAGAAAGATGAAAATTCTGATGCTTGAAAAATAGGAACTGTTAGCAGCTTTTCTGAAGAGAAATGAAGATGCTCTTTAAAACATTTAATCTTTCTTGTTTGACTTACATAAATTAATTCATTCATTTTCATAAACCTCATAATAATTTCCAAAATCCCTAGTGTGTTACCAGTTCCTAGCATCACCTCTTAGCTGTTGTGTAAGGGAAGATAAAGCTGTGTTCAGGGCTGAGAGAGAACACCAGAGAAATCTTTAAAAACTGGTAATGCTCATATTTCATTTTACCAAAATCAGAAATGAGGCTTCAGATCTTTCTACATTCAGAAATTCCTCAGGCGGATACTGACATTTCTCCTGGATGTAAGAAGAGATATTTATCATGCACTGCAGAGTGCAACCACAGTCTGAATTAAAGGTGATGCATACATTAAAACCCGTCGCATGGCAAAAAATAGAAAGGAAACACTAGGAGACGGGCCCCTGAGAAGCATAAACACCTCTCAAAGGTCACCCGCAGATAATAGAAAAATAGCAATCAGTAGCACAATTTTTCCCCGCTGTGGCCAGTCAGCTATCCTGCAGGCATGTAGAAACCCATGATCATCCCCCTACTTAATGAGTTCTCACCTGACAGACTGAAATGGTTCTTTCCCTTGGAGTCTCCACATGCACCAACTCCAGATGAATTTGACCCTGACTTGTCACCAGTTGCTCCCTTAGTTCAGAAGACCTTACCAGCGGGCTACAGGGATGTCCTCTGAGGGACAGAAGACGTGTCAGCTGGCTGAAAATTTTTAAAAGCCTAATGAAATGACATTTTCAGCATGAAGCAGCTGTCTGGAGCCCACCACAAAACCTGTTTAACACCAGTCCAGGAAAATAGCATTGAATCAGGTCCACGTTGGCGAGTCCATCTGAGTGCCAGAATTCAGGATCGGCCATGGACAGAGACCAGAAATGCTGCCGAGGTCACCACAAGGGCAGGAGTTAAGGTGAATGAAAGGGGCTTGGGCAGCGGCGGCTTGGCGACCTGGAGAACTCCTTCCAGCAACCACAGTTCCTTCCTGGCCCCAAACCCTGCCTTGTCCTATACGAGGCTGGGAGAGGAACAGACAAACTAGTGAAAGGAAAAATTATGTTGAAAAATTAGACCACAGGTCCCATTTTCTAGGCCTGACCACCACTAATTCTTGAGGAAAGAGTACTTCTGCCCTCCCTTGTTTGCAACTTCTGCCCTGCCAGCTTTAAAAAAAGGGGGAAAAAATGCACACAATCCCATGGTAAGTAACAACCCATAATGAGCAATACACCATTTCCAGTCATTCATAAGGATAAATTAGTTTTCCTGTCCTCTTCCCCAGTTCTCACGTTGTTTGTAACTGTGTCTAATCCATCACCCAAGAAAAGCCCCAGACACACCACACCTCACACACTGAAAGATGTATGCTTGCATTATAGGACAGCTTTAAACTCATCATTTAGGTCAAACTAACATTCACTCTGCTGGTGGAAGGGGTAGAGGTCAGACTCTCTCTTCCCAAGCATCATCCAGAGGGGCTAAATGCTGTAGTTAAGGAGCTGCACGTCAGCATTTGTCCCTGTTTCTCCAGCTGATATGGACTCTGCTCATGCCGCAGCAGCCTCAAGAGCTGAGGCACATTGTGCCCTACGAAACCCATCAGAGGCCAGCAGCTGTCCCGTTACCTGCACAGGAAGCATGACCACCCTGGCACAGTTCAGCTGAACAGGCCTCCATTCTTTTGCTACATCTCCCCTTTCTGCCTTTCCCTTCTCACCAATATGCCTTGGTCATCTTGCCCCGGGGGTGGAGAAATGCAGTAGCCCCACCAGAAGGAAAAAGGAACGTTACTTATAACCAGTTTTCTTGGAAAAGGACAGTGTTCTCTCAACTGCCCAGGCCCTTATGTACGGCCCTCCAGCAGCAGCAAGAAGGAGCTGTGGTGGCTGCAGCGCTCCATCATTTTACTGCTGAGCTCTGTGAACTCAAAAAACTGTCTGTGAGGATGATGGTCCCCAGGGGAGGGACTGCACGTGAAGCCCAGCCCTCAGGATGTTGCGGGGCCTGATCGCACCACCACCGCCAGCCAGAGCCAGGCCGGCCCTGCCACGGACACACTGAGCTCCCGGGCAGCAGGCGGACTGCTTTCTTACCTTGGTGGTCACCCCAAGTCTGAGGATGCCCAAGTCTTCCCTCGCTCCCTCCACGCACAGGCCAGCTCCCCTGCTGCTGGCCTTCCCGCTGGTGCCTGGGACCCCCTCACACCTCGCTGCCCGTCTCTGGGGCACGGCCACCAGCAGAGCCTGCCTCTTCGGCTGGCTTTCTCCAACGGGAGGGGAAGGAGCTTCGCCTCTTCTTCTATTGCAGCTTTCCAGTGAACACCGGTGGCACTTACTGACCTCCCACCTGGAAGCCAGTCTAAGTGCAGAGGAGAGGCCAGCTCTGGGCAGGCGGAGGTAGGGGGACAGCAGCAGGGACAGGGAGCAATTCTATCAGCCGTCACTTCAGAAAAGGCTGCGGTAGATTGGGATTAGCCCCGAGTAGAAACAGGTGGCAAAAGGGCATTAACCAGCTGTTCTCCTTGAATCCGTTTGCGAAGTGTCACAGCCATCCCCCCAGCACCTGCATTTGTGGGTCTTGGATGCTGCCTGCTCTTTCCTTCACTTCCGGGTGGGGAAAGCAACGGCCAATGTTCACTATAGGATGTACCATATGTACATTCAGTATAATGTGTGATTATAGACCTGGCATCATGTCTAAGCTATAGCTCACTGCTGGCACAGTGTCTGTCCCCACACTGTCCTGCTAACCCTTGTTAGGTTTTCTTTCTCCCTCCCAGTGCCTCCTTGGCTTGCCTGTTTTGAGGGTTCAAAAATGCTGAAACCCGTGGAGATGCCAGTCGTTAGACTGAGATGACTCTGGATATTCAGCAGAGCCATGCCGCTGGGATCTTTTGTCGTTCACTGACCATTTCTCTCCTCAAGTTCAAGGGAAATTTTACCCTGTGGAGATAATCCTGGCAAGAGCAAAAGGCATGGCTGCGCACGGGGTGTTGTTCTCAAATACAAAATAGCTTCCTTTAAGAGACATCCTTCAGTTGTCCAAAATGGCAAACTTGATTTATCTTTCACTCCTTTATTGAAAGGAAAATGTGTAAGAAGTCAGGAGCAAGCCTCTGCCAGTCACCCGTGTGAGGATATGAGTTCTCCCATTCTTTGAGGCCTTTTGATTGTCAGAAAAAGGGCTGAGTGAGGTGGACCCTGATGAACCTAGCAGGCAGCCCTGCCTGACACCCAGCCTCCTAACCGTGGCTTAGCTCCCTCCCTGCCTGCAGTAAGATGGGAGAGGCTCTCCTGAGGAGCTCCACGCTGCTGCCCTTGCGACATGTGGGTTTATGGTGCTCCCATCCTCCTCCCCCTCTGGCATCAGAGTACAAGAAATTAATTCTCCTGATGTTCGCAGTAGATCTTCCCCTAACTGAGGGGAAGCTTCAGCATCTTTCCCCACTCCCGGTGGTAATGCTTGCAAGGACATATGGCATTTTGGTGCTACCAGCCAGATTCTTATGTCTAAGCTCTGGCACTTTTATATTGACAGTGCAAACCTCTTAGAATGGAAAAAAACCTCTTAACTGATACAGTTCAAATCAAATTTTAACTGTTTTTTATTTAGAAAAATATACAATATAAAAAAGAAAAAAAAAAAACCTTTTCAGGTAGATGGGGGAATTGGGGAGAGGCGAGATGGGAGCAGGGCATGAGAGTCCTGCCTGCATGAGAGGTGACTTGAAGAAGGTGGGCTCAAGTGATGGTGGCAGGCAGCTGGTGCTCCCTGCTGCAAAGGATGGTGAAAAACCTGCCATGTCCTGGGGAAATTTCCTTCCTGACCTTGCGGGTGGCGGTTGGCTTTACACCAAACACGAGAGCAGAAGTGGCACACCTGACCCAGAGTGGTCCCCAGAGTGGTCCATGCATGTGGCTATCACAGTGGCCTCCAGATGTCTTGCATCATCTGAATCATCACCATGAGGAGGATTGGGAGAATCAGGATCAAGCCATACAATTCCTGACCATTCATTGTCCTCTGTTCACATACCAGCCAACACTTTAACAGGCTCTATTTGAGCAGCCCATAGTAAATGATCCCTACACATGTGGGAATTGGCTGTGGTCTGAAACTGCAGTTTTGATTCTAAGAAAATATTTTGAATTTCTAGCTGTGTACATTGTGTTTTATACATCTTTCATAATTGTTTCTTTTTCTGTTTCTATTATATTGTTCTTATGTATCTCCTCTTCTAACTTCTCCACTACTGCTCGCAAGCAACTTCCTAACAGCCAGCGCAAGCCTGCATTCCTCATGCCTCTCTTCCACTTACGAGAACCTTTCAATTTTTCAGATTCATCCCAGACTTGGTGGCTGCGTGGCCCAGGGGACAGTGCAGCCCCACAGTGAGTCTGCCTGTCATGGTGTTCGGGTTTGTAGGAGAGTCCCCGGTCCTAGTACCAAATCTTGAGCCTCGTGAGTGGTGAAGGTAACCCGATTTACTCATAATGAGCTTTGAGAGAGTCTACTAATTGTCTCAGGTGCCTATATACTGCTGCAGTGGGTAGCTAAGTCCTTCTTGCTGTTTTAATACAAGTCTAAAATGTCTGTGTTCAGCCATCACACAAGGGTCATGAGCCACCCTGGTTGCTGCCAGGGAGGTCCCTTTACACACTGAGAGCTGCCCAAATCGCATCACTTACCAACAGCAACACAGCAAGGCTTATCCATAATTCCCACCACAAACTGCAGGTTGCTGTTGCTCTCCCTGCCTCACATGCAGGGCTGAATAAAGTAAATACTCTCAGTCTCTCTACCAGTCGGAGCATGATGGAAAACTCAGTAAAAGACGAGACAGCCAGCAGCTCCGTCATCAGTTGACCCCTCCGTGCCATTGGAGGCTGGGATTCAATTCCTTCTTCTGCTGAGAAGTCTTGAACAAGCCACAAAGCTTTCCCTTTTTGTCCTGGAGGTAGCAAGGCCATGAAAAGGATGTGTTCAACTAGTGCACCCATCCGAATATTCAGCCACAAAAAAAACCCAATGTCATGATAAATCTTTTAAACAACTATTTATTACAAAACTAATTCAGATATATATGGATTTTTTTTTTTTTTCTATGGATTCTCCAATTCATTGCTACCTTAACACTGTATAAAACACTTGCTTGTCTAGTTTTGAGTATGCTCTCAGCAAGGAAATGAAGCTTTGTTAGGCATTCCATTATAAAAAGATTTTCCCATGGGAAATAGATGCAAGCTACCAAACCACATCCCTTTACACACAGGAAAATTGATTTTGAAGTGAGGTTTTCCAAGACCTACCAGGCTAGAAACCTGATTTAATCTGTGGCCCTAGCCCTCCAATCTGTATTCAAATACAGAGCTACCTCAAAACCACAGAATTTTTCTTATCAGCAGAACATCCATTTTTTTGAGTAGGGTATAAGGCAGCCCAAATATGTCAGCTTAAAAACTTGTAAGATTCCTAGTCCTTTTGTATTTGCATTTTGTATCTATCTCTGTATTGCCTTTTTTTCCTTTCCCATTTTCTTTGTTTCCTCTGCTTGTATGATGAAATTAATCCTTTGGAAGACAGGGTGATTCATCTTCAGGTCCAGTTGTAACTCATTTTTTGTTGTCTGATGAACTCTTTATCTGCATTTTGTTTGCAACTGAGAAACTGCATGGTGAGTAATACTCCCTACACATCTTTCTGGATAAGAACATTACCCAGAAGAACCACATTATTGATTCTGGGTATTTATAGATATTGTTATTAAGTTTTGCAGATGTCAACACCACAGAGGTGGAAACCACTTCTAAAAGTAGAACCTGAGTGAAAAATACATTGATAATACACAATATAAAATAGACACTTGGGATGATAGCAGACACAACTTTAGAAAATGTATTGCCTGCTGAAGTGAAATATTAATATATAAGCCTACTATAGTGTATCTTGAATCTTTCAGTGCATATAAAAATGGATATTTTTGTAACAGGCAATATCTCTGTTTCATTGTTGCATTCATTTACAACTAACAACTTCAAAATGAACAACGGATCTTTTTGCCATGTGTACATTTTTCTCCAAATTCCATAACAGAGCTTATCCAGTACCTTCTGGACATGATGCAAGAAAGACTGTGAAAACTCTTAAGCCCTTAGTGCACATGGTGCGATGTTCTAGCCATGCAAAAATCTCCCTCAATTACAAGAGATCTGATAAGGTCTATCTTCTTGGTTATCCTCACCAGAACTCAGAAACTTCCTTCACTATAAATCTGAACCAGCTGAAAGAAAGCAGAAATTTGTTGGGGAGGTTTGGGTTTTTATCAGTGTTAGTCTTTCCTTGAAAAAAATGAGAAAAGAAGAATGCCTTTCCTGGTTTTCATTCTTTTTGGCTACAATTTGTTTAGGATGTACTTCCATTCATATTTGAAAGTAATTTGATGCCCGTCATCTGATGACTCTTGTTTGTTTGTTTGTTTCTTTGTTTTAAAAATCATTCATTAACTTTCCAGTAAGGTTGGTATTTGCATATTTACAAAAAAACTCAAGCATGTTGACAGCATGAATCATTAACTGGTTGAAGAAATCACAAAAAAAGCCCAAAGTCTCTTCAGTTCAGTTGATAAGTGGCCAAGGTAGTACAGGACAAAATTATTGATGGAAGGGGACACTGGCAGACAAGGTCGTAGGTTTTCATCCCAGTTCTACTGATGACTTTTTACTCACTTTGCTTCTCTGTGCCTGGATCCTCCTCACCCTTTACATAGTTAGATTCGATTTTAGATTCTTACTTTTTTATTATTATTATTATTTTTTATTTTAATATACAGCTTCCTCGCTGTGTGTACATAGCATATCACAAGGAGCCTCTGCTCTCTAGGAGGGACTTTTAAAGCCTACGTAAATGTAATGTAATGTAAGAGCATCCTCACTAAATCTCCAGGATAATATTAAACTTGTACTAAATATGAATCCAGTATTTGATGCTGGCTTGAACTCAATTAATTTGATAAGTAAAAATGCAGTGTAGAAAAACACACGCAGATCCCCTGATGTAGACTTATTGTTTCCAGGAAAATATTTACAGAAACACCCAGGAGTACTGAAACTCTGGTTCTACTACATGCATTCGGCCGCCACCGGTCTGATCGAGGGGGAGGTTTGTCGGGGTAGGTGTGTGTATCAAAGCTGCCAGCCAGGCAGCCCGCAGCGGCGAGGCCCCAGTGCCCACCAGAGCTTGGCCGGCACGGCCTGAGAGCTCAGACCTGCGTGAAAGCGCACGACCTCCCTCCTGCCTCACTCAGAAATGAAGGCAGAGGAGTGGCAGTGCAAAACCACACAAGTCAAGTGCTTGAGCAGAATAGGATGAGTTGAGGATGCAGCTTTGGCTAGAATCACAAGTTCCTGGACTCTCTGAGTCAACCTGAAACCTTAATTCATCTTTGTGTGGTTTTAGGTTTGAATGTATTTCTCTGCTATATAAACTGTAGCAGTATACAAAGTTTTAAACAGAAAATACAAAGCCAGTGATTAAGATTTTGAGGCCAGATTTGGTAAGGAGAAAACCCTCCACATTTTTATAGAGCCTCCCTTTATAAAGAGGAAGGTGTATTGCTGAAAAAATGGTTATCCAGATTGTACAAAGAAACTTAAGACCCTGCAGCATTTTAGCTTTTGCCAGCCTAGGCCTCCCTGCTTACGTGAAGGCTCTTTCAAACTGAGCTGCCATTTGCTCTTTCAGGTTTTTGTTTTTTCCTTTCATCCTGTTCAACTCAAATTCTCAAGTGGTTTCATAATGACGAAACGGTTCTACTCAGCCAAAGTGGAGGACAGCCAAAATACCCAGATAAAGAGATTTGCAGATGAGCTGGGGGAAATTCATTACGCTGAAGGTACATTATTATTTTCACTAGCGTTTGGTAAAGTGGAACAGGCAGTAGGTGATTATTAATCACAGAAACATTAGCACTTTGGCTCCTCTATGCGACCTTTCCTCTTCTACTTTAGTATGCCGTTTCCCTGCAGTCACGCTTGCTCTGGGCTATTAGTTTTAGACTTACACGGTATGTACTATCTCAGCACCAACAGTGATGTAGAAGTTTCCTCCAAAAAACTAAAGCCAGGGATGTTGCTGATGCACAAAGGCAAGCAATAGCGTTATTTTAACACAGAGCACTGAGAAGGCTACAACCCACAGAGCAGAAGTGTGCTATGATTAAATTTTTTTTTTTCCACTTGTATGAAGGAGAACCCTTTCTCGCTTACAATCTAACCTTTTCTTAGCTCATCTGCAAGTTAGATAGATTAGCCTTGATGGTATCTGGAAAAGGGGGTAACTATATTTATTCATGAGCAGTCACTTCTTTGTCCTCTTTTGCAATCTGAAGTCCACAGATTAATGCCAGTGAATTTCAAACTGCTGTTTAAAGGAAGAATTAGGGCAGAAGAGAGAAATATTACAGAGGAGAGATTAGATATTTCTGGAGAACCTTTATGCAATCACGGTATATTTAAATGCAAGTTTTATTTAAAGAGGACTGTGCAATACAGTAAGCCACCTGTGGGAATCTGAGCTCAGAGCCAGACTCCGACTGTGACCGTGAGAAAAGAAGAATGGAAGCATCTCATACAAGTTTCCATGTGCACATTGCAAACCCACCAGTAGTGGGTGGCTGTTGTTTTGGGGAGAAGCTAAAGGATTAAAATACCCGAATCCAGAAGAACAACATTGGCGTATACCAAAAAAGAAAAATGTGACTTTTGCTAGGGACAAGCAGGGCACAACTTTGGCTTATTTGACCCCAAAAATGCACCCATCTGGTTTACCTGGTAAAAATCATGTCAGCCATCTCTCAGTGTCAGAGAGAGCATCACTTATCCCTGTTGCAGTGAGCTTGGGTCTTAAAAACTTTTACCAAGCAGCAACTGTAAAATTCCAGCCACCTGTATACCAGCTTCTTTGGGACAGTGAAATACTTGTGCTACATCAAGTACACTGTACTTTTTAGGCTTTTCCAACCTACTTACATTAACTGTCTACAAGTCAAAATTATGAGACCCAAACTGTAATTGCTGTTCTGGCACTGAAAGTCTATTCTTTCATACACAGTGGTCAGAGACTGTTTTGTTCCTACGGAGCTTGAGTTTTATTAAAGGAAGAGAGAAACTAGTAAATAGCAAGAGACAACAATGTTGTAGATGTGCTGCGGCCTTCCTCCCTTGCCCCTGTAAACCAGCTGTTTTAAATAGATGTTTGAAGGCTAGGTAGTGCAGATACCAGCCTCGCTACAGATGATAGAGGAATGGGTAATTTTCCACAAAAGCAGCTCCCTCCATTGATATTATTTCTAAGTCAAAGTTCAGGCTTTGCAGTCTGCAAGCAGATGAGGTTACTTAATGACCGAGAAGTTCCTCATGAGATCCAGACTGGGCTCCCAGTGTACATGCATGCATGTGTTTATCCCTGAAATACAAAAAAAAACAAAAAAAAAATTCTAACCTCAATAAACCACAATATCCTATGTGTTCCCCAGTCATTTTACCTGAAAAGAAGAATTAGGTCACCACTGGCAGTGAGAGAGGTCATAGGAATAAAACAGTGAAGCAGCACCAGACAAGTTGGTCCAGTAAGTAAAAGAAAGCCTATGCGTGCCAAGCTGCTGCATGGTCCGGGGGCTGCAACCGAGCGTCGCAGATTTAGACTTTCTCAAATCACAGCAGGGTTGTCTCAGTTAAGACACAGAATTCATTCCCCACCACCAAGAAAAGGAGGAGGATATTTGGGATTTTTTGTTTGTTTTTCAAACGACACATCCGGATGGCAGCCGCGCCTGCTCTCTCCGTCGTAAGAGTGCAGAGATAAGCAGTGATGCAAAGACCTCTAAGGAAACAAGCTCTTCCCTCCCTCCGCCCTGCGTCCCGACCTCCTCTTGCGCATCACTCCCGATGTGTGTGTTTCAGGAGCAGGCAAAGTGATATCCAGTTTGTCTGGTAAGAGACAGATGTAATTGAATATTGGGTGCATAAGCAATTCCACTGTCTAAATTGCATACAATTTGTTCTTAAGGGGGAAAAAAAAAAAAAAAAGAAAAAAAGAAAATTGATTCAGTTTTGTTCTTGTTGTGCGATGCCCAGTTTGAGTTAAGTTAATTAAACAAGTACCGTTAGTTGCACGGGAAGGAGATTTTTTTCTGCCCAGAATAAACAGGGCTGGGAGATTTGAGCCTTGTATCTTCTTGGGATGATCAGTTGGAAATGTAAAATCACAAAGGCTGTTTGCACTTGTCTACTGTGATTGAATTTAGCTTGACAACTGGCCAGCCTAATGGTAAATGTGCTAATCACGATAAAAGCAAGGCAATTAATCAGAGCAGGGCAAGGACGTGGTGTTAACAGTGCTGACAGCAAGCAAACGAAACCTTCCTGCATTACAATACATATTTTTCTTCCCTAGGGAGCTTTTGGGATACCTATTACGGAAATGTTTACTTCGGTAACACAGGGGGGAAGTGGTGCAGTGACGCTGCTAATGGTTATAGCCTTGGTGTTTTAGAAGGTAAGCAAGCAGTTATCTATGCAGGGGGACAGCAGTCAAAGTATTTCCTACCTCTTCTGTGATGAGTCTCATAAGAAAACTTAAACCAGAAAAAAATACACAGTATAATTCAGAAACTGACCAACTACAGCAAAGAAAGACCTTGTCCTATAAAATTCAGAGGGAATTGCATATGGCTAATAACTAGGAGACACCTTTTGGTCAGCTGTAATAATCCATGGAGTTAAAAGGATTTCTGTTAAAGCAGAAGAGCTTCATAGTAACACTTCATGTAAAAAGCTACCACTTTTATAGCTTAACCATGGCTACTTGCAAGCTTTTTATTTTTATTTTTATTTTATTTTTATTTTTAT
>JMFS01047158.1:0-12419 GCA_000699545.1 Podiceps cristatus
GTCCACCGCACCACTCAGCTTGGTGTCATTCTCACATGGAAGTTCTGGTGTACCTTGATTTTCCCTCCTAATCTGCCCCATTCCTGACCTCAGGGTAAATATGCTTTATTTTCTGCTAGTGCACCAAGTAGGTCCACACTGAGCTTGCTCACCTACATTGTTAGGCTGAATCTGGTGCAAAGACTGCAAAAGTACCCTGATCACCGGGGGAGGCAGGAGTGCTGGGTCTACAAAGAAGCAGGACAGCCCATCCAGCTTAGCCAGCTTTGTAAGCCACACGCTTACAAAATCTTTCATTCAAAGAAAGTTTGCTCTACAGATCTTTAAGCAAGCTGTGTTAAAAATGGAAATGTCAAAGAACTGAGTTAAAACCAATCAAACAAAAAAACACCTAATCCTTTGGCCACAATGTCACTTCAAAAACTTCATATTAATGCATAGCTCTAATTTTAGAAATAAATTGCCACCTTCTACACATGCTTTAGCTATTAAAATGTATTATTTTTATTACTATAGCACCGAGACACTCCAGGAACAGACAGGATCCCACTATACTAAGCATGACACAATGCAATCCAAAGACTCGTGTACACAACTTACACAGGTTTTTCAATTATAAAATAAGCCTTAAAACATTACACAGTTATTAGGAACAAATTTGACCAGACAAGACAGAAGTAATTAAAAGGATACCCTGGGCTGTCCATAGAATTGTCATTTTTTGGTCGAGTAGTTTAAGAGCAGGATATAATTTTTTTGCCTCTCATTTTTAGTCAAAGAATGGAAATGAAAGGAAAAGAAAGAAAAAAAAAAAAATCACAAACACAACAAAACCCCTCCTGGGCAGCCATGGACAGTTAAAGGCAACATACTGAATTACCATGTGACTATGTGAATTGGTGATATTTTTACTGTATATTTTATAGATTTACAGAGTGATCATTATACCCAGCCAAGCTGCTCCTCTGTGTTAACATTAGCTAAAAATGATGGATTGACCATAGGCGAAATGCCTGCAAGCTCAATGAGAGACACAGGGAAAAGACAGCAAGGGGAAAAAGTCGCAGCTGGCTTTAATTAAAATATAAGAAGGGAGCAAAGGAGGGAAAGGGGAGGTAAGTGAGCAAAGATGGAACATTATATAGCTACAGCAATCCAAACTATAAAATTGTGAAAACAAAACTTAATTCTTCTTCTAATGCATGTTCAGGGGCATGGTTTTCAAGTAGAAAGCAGTAAATATTATTATTTTTCTTGTAACTTGTTGAAGGTACTGCATTTTCTACCTTAAATTTGAAACGGCAGTCACAATATTATTGCACAAGGGTAAGTACCTTGCAAATCCTCCACATTTCTAACAGAGAAGAGCACGCACAAGATTTCTGGTTTAGCATCTGGGAAAGCTTTTCTCTTAAGTATCAGACTCATGTAAAATTGGGGAGGGGGGTTGAAAAATTGCACATAAATTGCATAAAGCTTAAACTGGAAGATAAACGGTGCAGCAAATTACATTCTTATGAGGTTAAAAAAGGAACTAAATAACTAAATAGTTCTGATAATGGAGCTGATAAGGTGTTATGCAGGGATTTATGAGACTTCAAGGGGGATTTCTTTGCAGCAAGAAAAAAAAGGGGAAAAAAAAAAAAGGAGAAAAAAAATTTTTTTCCAGTTTAGACAAAAAACACCCTTGGCAACAAGATCACACGACAACCAAGAGCCTTATTATTGCCAAGACTGCACTCTTTTCAATTACAACAGGAAGAGAAATGCCCAGGAGTACGTGCAAGTTTAGGACCTTCACCTGAAATATTTCAGCCTCTGCAAAATATTACTGTGAAGTTACAATTAAAGTACTTGGTGAAAAGGCCAACTCTCTTGAATAATTTCACAGCAGAGTTTGATTTTTAAACCAGTCTTCACAAATTTAAAACAAAATCTCAGTTAATGGGGAGGTCATAGGGAGACTTACAATATTCTCAGGAGTCCGCTGCAGCTCTATTTAGTTTAACAAATAATCACCTCAATTTAGGAGCAAGTCCTCATAAAAAGGTTCAAGAGAAATTAATCCATTTAGCATTGGTTCCAAAATCCAAAATAAATCCAGCCTGCTCAGCTCTCAAGGGCTTCCATTTTTCTTTGCAGTGGCTTTTTCCTAGCCTTCTCCACCTCAAAGGACGGGAAGTTTGTCCCACTACACATAGGAACATTTTCAGTGTCCAACATGACTATAGAGAGGCCAACTGCTTCTGCAAATCTGTGGCTTTAGTACGCACAGCATGCAAATACAGAAAATTTCATTGACTCTTTAAAGTCTGGCATTATTTTCATTGTATACAAATCTGTTTTCCTTTTCCCCTTGTAGTTATAGCTTGATGCTGTGACCAAAAATTAAATAAATTAAAATGTACTGGCTTATATTTGACCTTGCATCTCCCATTAAATAATATGCTGCACAAAAAACAATAAAACAAATTGGGAAAGAGAAGAAGAGAATCTGACTCGCCTAACAATTAGCAATGGCTTATTTAAAATGACAAGAAGATGTGATGGTAGAAACTGTGCTCTGCCAACTTAACCTTGTGTTATTTTTACATCAGTTTCCTTCCTGCCATTTGTCAACTGGACTATTAGCTGCCAACATGGAGACAGAAATTCCTTCACATCATCAGACCTCATTTCCAAATTTAGTATTTATGGCACAGATGTGTAATTTACAATTAGTAAGCAAAACCAGGCAGTTTCACAAATGCCGCATTTTTGCAGCTACACCATTTGGTCTGGGCCTCTTCACGTTCCAACAGTTTTTTTGAAGTTGGTATAGAAATAACTAGTAAACCTATTTGTTTCTGTAATTTTAATGCTTTCATAAAGCAAGCATACTCTTAAAGTGTTTGCATCAAACTGATAGTCCTGTATTTAAAGACAATAAAGGAGAATCAATACTGTTAACAAGTATGAAAGTTCTTGTGTCACTAATCTCAAATGTGGTGTATCCCTCAAGAGAAAACAAAAGGTCTACTTCCTCCTGGTACTTGGGACATGGTAGGTTCTTCACACATAGAAAAGAAACTACCCCCGCTGACAACAAAGCAGTTCAATAATGCCCCCTTCCCCGCCATAAGCAGCCCTAACTGTGCTACGTTAAAATGATCAGAGGGTTCTCTCCTAAACACCATGCTTTATCCATTAGGGAAAATGGAAATCCACCACCATGAACCTGCCATTCCTGAATCAAGCAGGGACCTACATCTGTGTTTCTCTCTTCCATGTCTATCTCCTGTCCTGTCCGTATCTGTGTGGGAACACAAAAAGTGGTCTCAATAAATGGATAAAAAAGCCCAGCACATCATAAATATTTAGGCGCACTGTAGTACATCAATTGTAAAACTGCTAAATTTGGACCTACATGATCTGGAGGCTTCTGTCTCTTCAGAAGTCACTTGCCTGGTTTAGGAAACAAAAAAAAAAAAAAAAAAATCCCAACTATTTTGTAAGACTACCTATCCAGCATTGAGATAACATAGTGGACTGGCTATTATCATCAGTTTGCCCTATCGATTTCATTATAAATAGTAATTCTATAGATCAAGAAATGCACACGATAAATAACTTACATCAAAAGGGCAACAGCAGCTACAAACCAGGCTGGAAAAGCTGGCCCCAGAAAGTTAAAAGATGATGTGTAACACTTGGCAAGAAGCCCCTGCTACGCTGAAAATTGAAAGCAGACAAGACTCAAACTTCCTCAAAATAATAAGGACATAGTTCTTGTGGCTTCACCCAACTGTCTCCTCAAGCTAGCTTGCCTTCTTCCACGGGGAAGGGCTGTTTTGAAGAGGGCAGACAATGCATTGCCAGACTAGAGATACGCTACACCTCTTGCACTGAACTACAGGAATTCTGTTTAAAGACTGTACTCAGCACAGATGATGCAGTATTTTAAGACTGCTAGTTTATATGCAACTTTAAGTTATCCAGAGAACATAACCTAAGGAAAAAAATCTGCTCATGTATCATATGCTCCAAAACTGCTCTGCCTGTCCTACCACCTACCTACCTATCAACCAACTCATCCTAAAAACATGCTATAAATTAGAACAAATCCATCAGGCAATCAACACCAGCAGAGTCTCCTTCCCATTACATCAAGGATAGGCAGAGTCAACATTACCTAACCAGAAAACCAGGTCACTACACTATCACGGCTTCGCATCATCATATTGCTTCCCATCAGCGTGCCAATGCTGACATCGATAACGTTATGATGCTAATCAAAATATATTATGTTTTGAAGGATGTATCTTAACAGTACATGAAACCTAGATACACACACACAAAAAAAATCTAATCCGGACGTCTTCCTCTTCTCCTTCATCTGCATTAAACTCTTCACATTAACTTCCTTTCCTTGCCACTCACTAAACAAATCAAGATCACTGCATTTGGATTAACCTATCTGACTGCAGCAATAACAGCAAAATTACACAAATCACCCAACAAAATCACCAAACAAAATCTGGTTACTCTTCTCAAAACAACAACAAAGTATTTGCAATTACACTGCGCTACCCAGAGCGTCTCTTTACTGATTTTCACAACTATCAAAGCTGCCTAGCAGAAAAGTAATTTGAAAACACTGCCTTTGAGTTTTGAAACTGTAACATGCAGAGACGAGAAATTTTAATCTGAGAGATCTGAGGTGTGAGTTTACTATTTTTTAAAGTAAAACAAGATTACCTACATTTTAGTATAGCACAGCTGGCAGCCAACTACATAACAGTCACTAAAAATTGTTTATATACTACCGCAAGTTGTTCTCATTAATAGCAGTTGCAAACAGGAGCCAGACACAATAGCTAATCAGCATTTATCGTGGCAGTTACGTACGTAAATATTATTCTGAAGCTGATATGAGGGCAAAAGCTCGGGAGGGGACAGGACCAAACAAAACAAGAATCTTTCAAGGGATTTAAAACCAAAACTATGCTTTTTATTTCTTGATAGCATTTTCACATGCATAAGGATAACGAATAGGAATTTCTGGTGGCCTTCTAAAGTTTTGTTTAAAAGGTTTTTTTGTTTGTTTTCAAAGTATTAGGAACATTAATTTTAAGCCACATTAGGAGCCACAAGAGGACTAAGCAGTGCTCTTAAATAATTTATATGGTTTAGGGGCCAATTTCCATACCTTAACTTGAAGAGGCAGCTATAGTCCTTCACAAATTATCTTTTTTCTCCAGAACCCTATTTGGCAATTTACGTTAAGTAACTTCACTCCAAAGCAAAAAAAACCCCACATCATTGATTTTCATACTTCCCAATGCCTTCACTTCATGACATTTTTGTCTGAAAGTGTGTCCTGGATGTAAAGAAATAATAAAGACAATGAAGTGCCAGGCAATAAGAGTTTCAACTTGGGGCCTTACATCACTTGCACCTTGTATAAAAAGCACACCACATTCACACACAGAAAAGCCAGCGCGGGTGTCCGCTCCTCCCAGATTTCCACCAAAAAGAGAAGAGTTAGCAGCACTTTAATAAGCTGGAAACACAACACCCACAGGTGGCAGCTAAGCTCTGGGGAGAGAGGTTGGCAGCAGGTAGGGAGAAGGGAGCTGCCAGGGAGCAGGAGTAGTGAAGGCATCTACCACCTGGTCCCACACAGCTTGGAAGCCTTGCTCCTTCGGCTGATTGCTGACATTCTCAGTTTAAGGTAAGTTTCAACCTTTCACTCTCGTGAAAAAAAAAAAAATCATGCTAAATTTATACTGTAATTAGCTGAAAACACTGATATTCAATAATCCTTCAGGTATGTTCCTATGATCTGGAGGCTCGTCTAGTCGTTAAGAAAAAAAAAAAAAAAAGACGACATTTTCCTCACAAACTTCCTGCACAACCCATGAATTTTACAGAGAAGGATCTTTAAGTGGCATTTAGTACAAATTCACATTTATTTATTGGATAGTGTTAATAATTTAATTGGTAGTAATGCTAGCATATTTTCTATTTTACGTCAAATACAGACAGGAGGAAAGCACACCTCACAGGTGCACTCAAGTGTTTCAGAGACAGCAATTTACATTTTCTAACTTTTTAACCTGAGAGTTGTTACAAGTAACACCTTAAAGCAAGAGTGACAAGATTAGAAGAGAGTTCCTGGGTATGTTTTGAGAGTTCTGCATCAGTCCTGTTATGTTGTAACCCTTATAGACAGCAATAGAAATAAAGAGGCATGACTACAAAACTGTAAAATTGACACAGAGACAGGTGTACAGTTTGCACCTAATTTTACACCATTAATTTTTTGAAGAAAAACTGAACATGTTACTTATAATTTGGCACAAATATGAAACCGGCATAATAGCATACAGTAGTATGGCAAAACACCTGGAAGAACTGACAGCCTTAATACCCATGCTTGATGTAATTTTATATACCTATTAATGTAAGAAGAGAAATAAATCTATTATTAGCTGCAAATCACAGGGATTTGGGGTATGAAGGCAGGAAAAAGCAATGCAAGAACAAAGAAAAGATTTATTCTCAGTCACTACAGCTTCATTCACTTTGATTTTTCTCACTAAAAGGCATTTCAAATACTCCTTTTAGTGAAATAAAGATGTTCAAACAGCAATAAGTTTATAACGTGAAGATATGTACACTATGTTAGAAAATTCCTCAGCCAGTCTAGGCAATCCCATCTGAACTTTCAAGAGAAAATAATGAAGAGATATTTCTTCATTTAAGTTTCTACGTCGAGATCTCTGTTCAGAAAGGCCATTAAATAAAAGCCCTAGAGTACACACACAGAGTCATCTTAATAAATCAGTAAGAATAAACAAATTCCAAAGGCAGCTGCCACTCCCATCATTAAAACAGGCTTCTAATAATTTTTACTTAATATTGACTTTTTAATCAAATGTAATTAAAAGTTATGATGAGACAACTCCTTTTGTTTTTCCAATTGTGGCAAAGTAACCAAAAACAGTTTTCTTCTGCTGAGCTCGTGCCTGTCACAGAAAAGTAAAACAGATCACACACGCAAGATCATCCCAATGGTAGTATCATCAACAGAGTAGCAAACTAACCAATATAAATTATGATTTTTTATTTATTTATTTACTCTGTATAAAGATATGTAAAACGACAGGTCACACACGTAACTTTCAAGCCTTGAGTTAACGATACTACAAAGTCGAAATCTGATCAGGCAAAGCCAACCTTAAGTACTGGAGTAAGACACCAAAGTCTGTGTGCACTCGCTTTCAGCTTTAAGACTCAGTTCTCTGAGATATTAATTTGACAAAGACATTACGGGACATACTTTTGGAAATTACTCTTAAAGGTGCTTTTGTCACACATATATATAAATACATATGAGTGTTTCATAACACACAAACCTTTTTATTACATTGCTTAGAAAGATTCTTTCTAAAAACATTTTTCCCCTATAAACCAATGTTAAAATAGCCCAGTCAGGAATTACGGCATTCATTACTCTCACAAAGAACACTTTGGAAAGCATCCTTATTGCTTCCGCATCCTGTAAAAAGACAGAATATTGTATTCTTTAGGGAAAAGTAAACTCTAAGAGTTTGTTATCAAACAATGCTGCTGCTGAGCATCTTAGAAACAAGCAACAACCTTTGTTTCCGTCATTAATCTGACTGTAGTTTTTAGATAATTACAGAAGAGCAGAACCTTACACAGGAACGTGCACAGCTCTACGGGGAGCTGAACTTCCCTACAGGAGTCCTTTTAAGGTTCTTTCCTTAAAAGCCACATGATTTATTCAAGTTGCCTTTCCTAAACTTCCAATAAGAGAATCTGAAGTCCGGGAATATTTTCGTTAATGCCAAGGGATTTCGAATTGTTGTTTCTATTGTGCTTTTGCTCAACAACTTTTTTTCTTTTCTTTCGGATACTGTTTTTTTGTTTGTTTGTTTGGGCTTTTCTGTTGTTGGTTTGTCTGGCATTTGTGGATTGGTTTGTTTGGGTTTGTTGTTTTGTTTTAGTGGGTTTTGTTTGTTTGGGGTGTGTGGGGTTTTTTGTTTGTTTGTTTTTTAAAAAAAGAAGCTTTAGGGTATCAAGAAGATATGTCTCTTCCCTGGCCCTAGGTGTAGGAACTATGTGGTTTAAAGCCCTGTCCAGATTTGCAGACATAAATGTCAACTACAACAGTTAAACCTTTTAACATATTTATTACTTCACTCCTGATATTTTTCCACTCTGTGGAATTAATGCCATAACTTGAAGTGCCACTTACTAAAAAGCCAACACGGGGTAAAGAGCCCGCTACCATCATCACTTCCTTTACAGAAATATAGTGATTTCACTCATCACAGCATGCTCAAGTTTAATCAACATTGTGGCTCTTGCTCTGTGTAGGTATTAATCATTCATAAGTCTTCTGATTCTACTGCTCGCTTTGTAGGTCATTTCCACAGGCATTCAATCAGACATGATGCGTAATGGTCATTCCCAGGATGAGACGATAATGGAAAGGGGTGTGGAAAAGGGGCATGGAAAGGGACAAAGAAAATATGTGAGAAGGGTAACCAGTCCCAAAGAGATATGACAGGTGTGTACATGTGTATGTGGAAGAAAGGAAGCAGGAAAAACACTTGTGTATGTACAAGATGGGACTGTACAAAAGGATTTCCATGCAATGCTCAGAATCCAAGTAAATTTTAGTCTATAGGCAGTTTAATTCCAAGGAACACAAAACCCCCATGCTCTTCTGATACAACATCTCAAGATAAACTTGCTTAAGCCTAGGAGCATGCGTTTAATACTGCTTCAAAATCACCATAATTAAGAATATTGACTTTGAACATTCATGATAGAATTGGGCAGGCATGTGGCTATTTCAAATTCTGTTATGTTCTTAGCCTCAGTAATTTCCTTTGACAGTAAGTTCCATAGACTAATCATATGTGTGAAAGACACATATAATACCTTCCTTTTATTACTCTTGTATTTGCCACCTTTGATTTCAATAGAACATATCTCTTCATTCTTCTGTTATGGGAAAAAGAAAACAGATGTTTCCAATTTGTTTTCCTTTACACTAGTATTCAGCGCAGCATGAAGGTAACAGTCAAATAAATGACTGAAGTATTTCATCCTGGCCATGTTCTTCCAGACAGTAAACTTGCCTGCCTACTAGGAGAATCAGAGAAATATGAACAAGTAAAGGCAGTAAAGAAACTCAAACTTTAAGCAAGAAACTCTGAGTAAGAGGCTTATGAAAGAACATGAGAAAACAAATATAAGCATTAAAAATGATTCCCTATTTGACACTGGTATGTCTATGTTTCAAGAAGAAAAAAAATCCCAAACAAACCACAAACTCTAACCAAATGAAATGTAGCACATATGGCTGAAGATGCTAGTGAGGGAGAGGGACAATAAAAAAGAAAGGCAAAAGAAGAGAATCTGCCGTGTAATGCCACCCGAACCTTTGATACCACACGTACTCAGCATGCTATTTTAAACCTCACTGTAGAAGCAGTTACAGTCAACAGTTCCAACTTACTTTGTAAGCATAAGCAAGTCCTCAGGTGCCATCATCAGCATCAGGGATGAATGGTTTAAAAGGGATTGATGCCACAGGTTTTCGATGACTTTTCTGGGCACTTGCAGGAAGGGTGTACCTCTGTATTTATATATAACTACCATTAGCTGGGTGAAAGCTGCACCAAACACAAGCATGACTTCAACCAAAACATTTTGTTAAACAGGGATTTCTATATAGAGGTATTAAGTTTATAAAAGCAGTGGAAGATTTCAGATTCACCAGATTACAGATTGATTTCACCAGATTACAGATTGATGACACTGGTGTTACAATTTCAGTGGAAACTTTGCTTGATACAGTTACTGCAGGACAGAAAAGGGCAATTCAGAGAAACTGCAGAGCTTTTGTATTACCTCAGCTATACGACTGACCCCTAAATACAAAGGTTACCTACCCTCAGATCCAATACCAGCCTGCATTGTGGCTTACTGAGCACAATTCCATCTTCCAATGACTGAGACACCACTGCAGTTAGCGGCATTCAAACTAGCGTTAAATCATCCAAGCAAAACCACAGAATGCAGGAAAAAACTGATTTAAGAAGCCTGGCAGTTTCTGTATGAAATCTTAAACCACCTGTCAAGTATGCATAGCGCGTGCTTGAAAGATATTTGCATGACTTTGGCTCAACCCCTCTTCCAGGCTAGGCACTGAAAATCACACTGTAGTTATTCAGAAGGACAAATGCAAACCCAACAGATCTGAGAAGTCCAAGAGCACAGTCCTTTTATGTTATGCTACTTAAATGAGGACTACAGCCTCTTCATTTTGAATAATCTGCTTGATCTTACGTCTAATGGAAACAACATTGTACTTGAGGAAAAATATGCTTACGTTACAATGCTTCATTTCGCAGTATCATGGGATCCTTGATCTTTACATCAGCATCATTAATATACATTAGTTACACGCGAAAAGGTATCAGCTATATGTGACCGGCTTTCAGGGCTTGGAAGCAAATTTCTGGAGCAGAGAAACCCTTGTTGACAATATACATCGTTTGGATCAATTTTTTTATATATATATATATATATTCAACAATGTAACAGTTTATGAAACAAAGTGTTCTTCCACAGTTAAATTGTTCATTTTTCCAAGTCAAAGCTCTGCAAAGACTGAGGGAAAGCCACCAGTCTGCTATGGTGAGCAAAGGGCACAAGAGCACAATTAGTTCTTACTTGCTGACAGAAGGATTGGATGGAAAAAGGAAGCCCAGGTGGGTGAAGTACAAAACAAGGCCTCCTAAGTGAGCGTGACGACATTCAGATCAAGTTTTCTAAAAACATCCTACATCTTTTAGCAAACTTGAGCGACAAAGGTACAGTTATATCTAGTTCCAATCGTACGTGCACTATTTTATACATCTGAGTATATATATGCATGTGTGTATAAACATGCAAATGTGTACAAACACACAGTCTGTACACCTCCATAAGCGTACTAACTCAGTTCGGTGGCAGTTAAAACGAACAGCTACTGCTACCATAATAACACTGCAGAAGTGCAGAAATGCCATCTAAGATTGACAGAATTAGCCCAGCTCAGCTCCTTTGCTTAGATATTTCTTCAGATCACACACACTCTTATACAGTCTTCCATAATGGCAGATCTAGAATTATATTATCATTTTGTAGCAAATTATTTTTGCTACAAAATGATGATAAGAATATACAATATTGCAGCACTGATCCCAGCTAACACCTTTTGCAGTCGGTCTCGACCAGGTTGGCTTTACCCTTATACCACTGGGATTAACTGTGGCAAGTCAGCGTTATCCTTGGAGTCTGTTTTGCCTACACTTGAGACTTTCCCACGTGTGCTTCTCCTGGGTGATGCAATGTTCAGAGTTTAGGAAAATATGTATTCTGTCAAGTTTTGCAAGTCAAGTTAAACGCTGAAGAAAAGGAAAGTTGACCTTACAAGAATTCTTTTCCACACATTTGGGAGGGGAAAAGTAAAGAGAGAACAACCCTTTACTTGCTCAGAGATTCTGGTAAGCGAATCAACGGCATTCTGGTAAGCGAATGCATAAGAGGTGTTTGCACACACATGCATGCTCTAAACACACCATTAACAGAAAGCAGATCTGATGCAACACCGTTCCCTTAGAGCTGTTGTACAGATAATATCTAGTGGTTCTAAAATTTGGAAATTATTATTAATTACTGCATAATTTTCAAAATTAAATAGTGGGCAAAATAAAAATCAAGCTAAAATCTACTTCACTTATTTCAGAGTTGAAGACTGGCAGCTATATTATATTCTCATTCTTCTTGAGCAATTCACCTACTGCAAAACACATATCAAGAGGTGCTATTTAGAGCCTTCCTTACTATAAAGG
The DNA here is from genome assembly GCA_000699545.1 of Podiceps cristatus. Classification (NCBI taxonomy): domain Eukaryota; kingdom Metazoa; phylum Chordata; class Aves; order Podicipediformes; family Podicipedidae; genus Podiceps; species Podiceps cristatus. Next base: position 11,922 of record JMFS01047158.1, read on the forward strand.
ATTTACCTTTATCTGCTGGCAAAATCCACGTACATATTCCCCTCCTGAGCATCTTTTCACCTTTACAGTTTGTTTCTGTTTCTTTATCCAAGTCGAGCAGACCCCCAACAAGGACACGTGCCGTGGGCACAGGCTACAGAAGGCAGGTGGCTGCGTCTCAGTGGCGACTGAGTTCAGGTATCTTTCTGAACAGAGTGGAAAGCAGGGTCTAAGCTATGCAAGCTCCAATTACAGCAGAAAAAGAGCTTAAACTAAGAAAAATCTATTAAAAATGTCTTCGCAGCTGTGACCGTGAAAAGTTGTGAGAGAGGCTGCCCAGTGGCTGTTGTGCTGGTTTTCCACACTTTTCCCACTAGGGTGAAGAATGATCAAGGGACTCATCATCTCAACAAGCACGCTTACTGTAAACAGCCAGTGTTCAAAGTCAGACCCTTAATAAATACATGCATTTAATAATTTTGCTCCTGAGACATGCAATTCTACTCCATACCGAAAGGG
>KL266482.1:0-28837 GCA_000699545.1 Podiceps cristatus
TTCTATGATTCTATGATTCTATGATTAGAGCCATCTATAAAAGGCTTTCAGATGGATAACAGCGGGAGGACACAGAGCAGATCCAGAGCAGCAGGTGTTCTTACCAACCACATACTTGCAGCCCTCCTCTGACCGTTGCTCTCTGCATTCATCATTTAATGATGAGCATTTTCCACTCAGACCTCCTCCTTCAGCTTCATAGTCTTCCTTGTGGTATGGCACATCCTCAGGAGGCCCCCAAATGGCGCTTAAATTGAAAGGTGCAAAGATGAACAACACTAATGGTAAATGTATCTACCCACACAGTAACCTGCACAGTGTGTTACACATGTGCTCACGTGCCACAAACCCGGCTCACAAAAAAGCACCTTTTGAACAGTGATAACTTTAGCATTTCCAAGAGGCTTGAGTGGGGCAATTTTCCATTTAAAGAATTTACCAAAAAGAAGCTTTTCCATATATGTTTTGTTGACAGGATGAGAACCAGAACATAACATCAGTCTTTACAGCTGCATGGAAAAGTCATTCAACTCTTCTGTGTTCTCCAGGCTCAGGTATGTGAACTCTTTACAACTTCATCACGAGCATGTGGACACCCTTAGCCAAACGAAGGGGGAACGACAGCCTGTTTGCTCTCACCACAACGAGAGAGATGTGTACTGCTGCAAATGAGAAGCACGTACACAAGCTCCAATGACTGGCTGCCTTGCTGTATGGACTCCAGTGAGCCTCGTCAGCTAGATCATACATCCAAAATCCAGGCTGACTCCCTGTCATGTAGGTGCTCAGACTGACAAGCCTGTTGTGAAAGGCAGTTTTTGTTAGAGCCAAGAATTACCACCTGTGGAAGTGCTCCAGTGCAGGTCCCACACACGCAACTGCGGGAGGAACCGCTTTCTGCTCCTCCACCTAAAACAAGCAGCTTCAAGGCTTCTCCGATGGATTCCTCGCCACTATAACACACCGCTTTCTCATCAGTGCCTCTTCCTGTAGTGCAAAGGGTTAAATTGGCATCCGCAGCAATTTCCAAGAAATGGAAGAGATTTTGAGCAAGACTTGCTCAGCTCTGATGCAGGTCTGACATCCACCCCCCGCGATGTGCTCGGCACCCCCCTGGGAGCCGCAAAGAGCCCTTTTTGCTATCCTGACCGGCCTGACAGCTTCTAATGGCCATCAGTATTTCATACTGTCTCAGCCTGTATTTACATCTCAGAGCGGCTGCTGTGATCAATGCCTCACACAAGCGCTAGCCCAGGGCAGCCACAGAGCCACACTGGATGTCCGTCTGTGGGACCCCCTCCCCTGCTAACAGCCAGCTCCAAAATTACAGCAGGCGTCTGGGCTTCAGCAGAGGAAGGGCATTCCCTTCGGTGACAAGCACCTTTTGGGGCACAGTTTTGCTGACCTTTTATTTTTTTAGATAAAGTGCATCTCTTCTCCGCTCTCCTTCCAAGGCCCAGCACATTCCCATCCCTGATGGCTGAAGCCATCTGCCAAGGTCTGTGCCCTGTTGTCCCAGACACTGAACGAACGCCCACACGCATACTGACACACTTGGAAACAGTCTTTGGCCTCCCAGAATGTTAATAGGCAAGAGAAAGAATAGGAAGGAGGAAGAATTAACAGTGCCTTACAAACAGCTCCTGTTCTCAGTAGCAAGACTGAACACAAGCCCAGCTCTTTCAGGTTCTAACTCATCTGAAAGGGCTCCTTCCCTGCTCTTGCTTTAGTGGGGCTCCCGCACAGCTTGGGGGTCGCTTACGAAACACCGGCATCTCACCAGGTACTAAAGAGAGAAATATCAGGAGTTCCTTAACGCCTGGCTCATGGAAGATGTTTCCTGGCATCTGAACACACCCTGCCCAAGGGGATCATCTTTCTGCCAACAAGCATCTGCAATAAACAACCTCGCTCTTGGCCTGAAGTGAGTCAAGAAGCTGTTGCAATTTTTTGTTTTCTGTGCTGCTCTTTCCATCCTAAAGCTAAAACTCACAGGAGAAAGTCTACAGGGAACTGGTGGGTGATCCCCCAGTCAGGTCTGAGACCGACTGACCTTGAAGGGACCTTTGCAGTCAGAGGCTGCCAAGCAAAGCAGGACTCATGCCTCTACGTGGCAGGGAAACCTGCCCGCTTCATCGGAAACGCGCCATCCAACACTCCCTCCAAGGACTGGAAATATCCTCCTCTGACTTCTTCTACCTGCAAAGTTCTTCCATCTAAGCCCTTTTCCCCTCTTACCCCTCCTGCAGCAGCCACCTGGGGAGGAGGCGAGTACAGGGAGCAACCCTGGGACCTGGGAGCCATCATGGCAACAGCGAGGGCGAGAGCTGCAGCTGTACCCAGCTGAAACCATCGTCCCCTGCACTTACACCGTACACGGCAATCGGGTTTCCTCACCTGTGCTCTTTGTGCTGCTGTGTACTCGGGAGCTGCCAAGGAGAATGAAGGTAAAACTAAAAGACAAATTAAATATGTATATTTTTAAATTATTATTCTGATTCTAGAAATGAGGAAAAGGGGAGTTTTTCCAGGCAATTTTTGATCTCTCATAGTTAGCAACACAGCTAAATATAACCTCTGCATCTCACCGCCTTGCAAAACTGCAGCCCTGCAAAGACAATTTTGGAACGGAGCAGGCAGCCATCTTTGCATCCTCTGAGATAAATCACATCTACCACACTACCGTGAACAGAAGGGGATGTTTTTGCCCTAAACTGTTAATTTCGGTCATTACAATAGTAGCTAGAATCCAACACAGAAATTTCTTTGTAGTGGCTATGACAGCTGCTGCTGCTCTGAAGTGTGGACAAACTGGGAAGGAGACAAAAGCCAAGCAGGAGGGTCACTGGATCCACCTCCCATCAGGGAAACACCCCCCTATGGATGGCCACCCCAGGGCACCTCAAACCTTCACCCTGTCCCAGCAGAGCCGGCAGCAGGTGCTTACAGAAAGAAATACAGCATGTCCCTACCCCAGGCGTGCGTCCCTTCACACACTGCACAGGGCTGGCCCCGTTTTGGACACAGACTGATATTTTAAAAATACCAGCCATGGTCTTCGGGTCCCTGTGCTGCTCTGAGACTTGTTGACGTCTCCTGGGCTCCCTGTGTACTTCTGCAACAGAACTGGCCCCGGTGCCTGGGTAGCTTCCCTCCAGGGTTTTCAGTTTTACAAAATTTTGCTGGAAGGAGGCACTTTGCTAGTTTACTGGTATTTCACAGAGGAAAATCAACACAGTTAATGCTGATTTACAACCAGGACAGCTTCACCAATGGAACACTAGGAGAGCATTTCAGTACACTTAATAAGGTGAGACATGAAAGAAATACAGAGTGGGGACAGAAGAAAGGTCTAAGTAACCACGGGGACTTGCAGCCCTGGGTTGATGCTTCAGCAAACCGCCAAGAAATGCCTTTTGTTAGTGGGACCCATCGCTCCAGCCTTAGGCTTTGATTCCATGGGAGGAACCCTGTGGATGTGGAGAGCCCATCTGCTGGAATTTTGAACTTGAAGGATTCTATTAACTCTTCATTTTTGTATTACAAAAGTATTTCGATTAGCCAAGAAGGCTGCAAAGTTTAGCTTACTGAAAAGCTGAGAGCTGTAGCCAGAAGAATAGGACAAAAACGTAAGAAAAAACCCTCTTAATTTCAACTATGGTGGGTCACCTGGATAAGTATAAAAAGCCAGGAGCAGATGCTGTCAACCTCCTTGAAGCATTAGCAGACTCCCACCCAGCACACTCTGCCATACCTCCAGCTACAGTTTACAGTAAAAGTGTTACTTTTTAACTCAGTGCGTAATTGAAAGAACCACTGTAGAATTTATTGGTTGGGATTTGGGGGTATTTTGTTGTTTGTTTTTAAACCAGTGGGGCACACAGCACCCTGGGCTTTTCCACTAATCCCTGCACTTCAAATACTGACTTTATCCCACAGCCGATAGCTTTTTCCTTTACCCATCCTGATCCCACTTATCGCTAAACTGATTTAATGTTAAAACTGAAGAATAAGAAAAACTTTTAAGAATTAGCCAATTATTTGTTCCCCAAGATACTACTACTTGAAGCTGATGCCTGCCATCTACTGGCACTTTTCTCAAAATGCAGTCAGTTTTAAGCTAAAAATGCACATCTCAGAGTTTATAGGGAAAAGTAAAGTTATTAATTGACAGAAGAAAAACCCTGTACAAGCTCTCAAGGACAAAAGCTTTGCAAGTCTGAGAACAGACCAGAAACTGGCGATAAGGACAGTTTTTCCATATGCCACTTACGTTCATCTTGTGACTTGTTCTGGGTCCCAGTAGAACTTCCTCTAAATGCTGAGTTTGTATTGTTGGCTTTCTTTACCAATTGTTGATTGTATGGCCACTTGATAGAGAATGATATAAAGTTATGAAATTACAGTAATCAACAGCGGTTCCAAGCTGATGAAAAGTGATGAACTAATCCAGTAAGTGACGCTTACCAGAATGACAGGGTAGCAACAGGTACCGATGCACACTGATGCTCCCAAATGAGGGGTTCTGAAGGGCTAGTGGAGAGAAAGACAGACACAGCTAATTTTCCTTGGCGAAGAAAGCAGCTGAAACCTAAGGAATGATTTTCAGAATAGAACTGCCTTTCAAATCTGAAGACAGGGTATTGTCTGGGTGGTTTTCACCACCAGCACAGCAAGGTGTGTGGCTGAGCCCGGCCTCCTACAGCCTCCGCAGCACAGAGGTGGCCGTGCCCATGCTCCTGCATCGGCAGCTGGCCTGCCCCACGAGCAAGCAGTCCGGCCCTTGCCTCCAGGGCTGCTGGGCAGGGGTTTTATCACTAAAGTCACACCAAGGGGGCAAGCACAGCAATACCGGCTCAGCTCACTGATTTCCAGACAGCTTCTGGACGTTCAGTTTCCCACCACGCAAGCCAGCCGCTCAGTAAACACCTGCTCAGCAGAAATCAGCGGAGTAAACAAGCACAGCACTGCCGTGAGTCACCACGTGAACTGATGATGAAGAAATCCTGAACCCATTTCCAGCTTCCCTGCAGATACCCCTCTGCTTCTCTGCCCTTTTCCCTCCCTCTTCCCTATGACCAAGGCTCCCGACAGAATCAGCGAAGCCCAGCCCTCCCTCAGAATCGGAAACATCTTTGCAGGATTGGGCTGGAATTATTGAAACATTTCTAGTCTTACAGTCCTGTCATCCCTCACACAGAAACGCTGCCCCGCACTCCCCCCACGTTAGCATCTGTCCTGTTTTGCCATTTGCTGGAACAGGAAATTATTCCGTTTGCCCTTGCCCACAAGCTCGGAAAGATCTGAACCACCAGAGCTAGAATGAGTCACCCAGATACCCGGTTCTGGTAAACTACCTCTTTTGATTTAAAGATGTGGGCAACCTGACTTACCACTTTTTTTTTTTCTGATACCTGTCTGTAATGTGCTTATTGCAACACATATAAAATTAACTCAACTTAAAAATAAGTTACATCACGTTACCTTGAAGTTCAGAGAACACTGCTGTATGTATGGCTCAATTACACATCCTGTTGTACAGCCATTCTTATCATAAAGCACCGAGAAGAAATGGCAGTTACCTCTCCATTATTCATTTCCCTTTTCTCATTTTAATCTTTTATTTACTGGTCTCCTCCTTCAGATTAACCAGGAAGAGTTGTGACTGTTTTCCCATCAGTTTATCAGAATTATTTTTAGTCCACAAGATGAGAAATATATTTCAATTAATATTGTCTTGGCTGAATTTTTATTCCAATTTAGCTTCACCTTATTCTATAACTGACAATACTAAAATCATGAGTAGAAACACTGAGAGCACTTTCTGGTGGACTTCAGGAGTATAGCTCTTTTTTTCCCCTCACAGTAATTTGACATTAATGGATTGTAAAATTACTTTTTAAAAAATTATCTATCTCCTTGCCAGCAGTGGCATGACTTCCATTTCAAGCAACATTTTAATTCAAGAGCCTAATATTTTAACCTCATTCTCTAAAAGCCAGGTTTAAAATCCTTAAACTGTTTCATAAACTCCTTTACAAATGTCTTAAAATGACTCCAACCTCCCCAAAATAGCACACAGACTGTTTATGCAGCAAAGAGCCAACAACAAGGCAGTTACCCATCTCCTAAATCAAGGTTATTTAAAGCATAACGCTATGTACAAATCTAGTGGAGAGCTGTAGGCCAAAATTTTACAAAGTAAAGAGATTTTCTGGTCTTTCAAGTTTTGGATCTCTGCCTTCAAACACCTTCAAAAGGCCCACATTTCTGATGCAAGCAGTGCTTTCTCTCTAAAGGCAACCTTAATCTAGATACTAAAAACACTTAATTCTTAGCCTGCATCTCTAGTATAAAGTCTGCCCATGCTACATCTCTGACAATACCTTAATAATTTGTAAAACTACTAAAAGACAAATCTCAATTTTTGGTTTTGTTTACAAAGACCTATTGCACTCATTCTTACAAAAGTACAAACGCTTGCAGCACATTACAAAGCTTTCACATCCCTGGATTCTTAACTTAGCAGGAGTCACAATCATTCCAAGAGAAAATTTTGCAGATGTACAGACAGGTAAAAGTACACCTGAAGAAGGGAGTTCTCCAGAACCACCCGAAATTCTCAGAACTGGCCAATGAAGTGACCGTCCACTGACAGCCCGTCACAGTTCAGACAGCACAGTGCAACCACCCAGTATGCTGGGAACTCGCCCGCTGCTCAGGCTGAAGCAATGCGTTCTCAAGCATCCTTGATTCAGTGGTTTTATTTTTCTTAAGAATATTTCCAGAGGACAGAGAGACACAGACATTTTACAAGTCTTCATATTCAGTTCTTTCTCTGATCCTTTACGAGAAAAAAAACACCTGCAAATTAAATCTTTTAGTAAGTGCCAACACTGCTCTCAGCTCTGGCTAGGAGACAGTCCCTGCCCCAAGGAGCTTCCATTCTGAGAGAGAGAAGACAAAGGCGAGGCTCACAGGGAAAACAGGGAGGTGGCAGGGTTTGTCATGCTGCTGGTGCCATACCTGGCGACTGGTACACCTTTTGTGCTGGCAGTCAGTATGCAGACACTGAACAGACCACACGTTGCACATGACAGAACAAGTTCTCTCTGCAAGTGTTTGGAAGGGACAAGGTAAAGAAGCTCTCAAGAAAGTTTTCAAGGCAGTCCTGTGACAAAGAAGGCATTTGTTCTATGTAGAAGTTTTTCCCTATTTACATATTTAAAAAAAAGAAAATTACAGTTAACATGCCAAAAAGACATTCATCAAATCAGTTGTCTTACAAAAATAAAATTTTTGAACTATGTGTTTCTAAAATAAATATCAATACGGTTGGAAAAAATAAATACATGTATCCAAGCTATCTTGTTAAAACACAAAAAGCTACAATTCCTTACTGAAAAGTAGCCATAGAGTCCCGATTAAAGCAGGAACTGTTCAGAGCACCCTTCTCTTACAGTAACACAAAGAAGGTTCCAAAGCAGCAAAGAAAAGATTCTTAATAAAAGAAATATATTGGACTGTGTCCCTTATAGGAAAGTACAGAACATTTTAATCTTTGCTGAATGACAGAGGCTTAAAAACAGTGTTCCATGACATACCCCTGCTGACATTTTCTGGTATTTCCAAGCAGCAAGAGGCTAACATCTTCTCTCTTGTTAGGGAAAAAAAAAAAAAAAAAAAAAAAAAAACACGCACCCCATCCATCAATTTGATTGTTTGTGAATACATGTGTATAGTCCCCTGATTGAGCAAAAAAAAATAATCCTTTTTAAAAAATACTGAGCTACTCTTCCTCCTCCTCCCCAAACAGCAACTCTCACGTACAGAAACAAGACATTTTAATACAATGCCACCTACAGAAGGACTGTTACAGCACAGGGAGCCAGGGACAGCTCGACCTCAGGCAGGAGACTTTTACTGCTTGGGAGCACAAGCTGCACCAGTTCAGGATGGTCCAACATGAAATCAATGTTTCCATGGCAGCCCCTTGCACTTCAAGGTCTGGGTCACTGCCCTGAGTCAGTCTCAGTTTGGCCGGCAGTAGTCACAGTGCTCTAGGTAACAGGAGGCAGGGTTCCTATTCCCCACTCTCATAAGGCAGCCATACCACTCCAGGAAATCAATTTCCTTCTTGAAGGTTTCAGTCTTTTGTGGTCCTGTATGTCCTCTTACTTTCTAAGTTGGTTTGGGTTTTTTTGTTGTTTTTTTTTTTTTTTTTTTCCTATCTATTTAAAAGGAGCAACATACCCAGATTAACAACAGTGGTCAAGTAGGCAAAGAATAAAGTGTCCACAATGCAAGCTCTACATAGGTTTACAATGTACTGGTCATGCATAAACCCCTACAGATCCTGGCAGGCATTTAAACATTTAAGTTGATGTAAGATCGAATTGCTAGTGAACTGACTGCTGAATGGACTGTAGCCAGCGTGAAATCACTGGTAGGTTCTGCAGCTGATGTCACAAGACTTAAGTCATGTCAAATCAGAGGTCATCTACTTTAACTCTTTTTGCTTTCAAGGAAAGATGCTGAAAGAAAAGAAAAGAAAAACTGCTTAGCATATATACCGCAATTATGAAGAAGTTCAACTAGAATGCTTTCAGCCTTTAATCCCAAATTAAATAAGTTCTTATACAAATTTCTAAGACCACCCTTCCCAAGCTCTGCTTCTTACTGATATAGCTAAAATAAACCTATGAAATAAAATAACCCGCAACTACCCCAAACTGATAATCTATCTTGGTATAAAATATCATCTTCTAGTACTTCTGTATTAACTGCAAGCATAGGAACAATTTCCCACTGGAAGCAAGTTGCCAGCATGTAAAAATGCACAAAGATACACATGTTCCCAACAACACATCTGCACAAACACTAGGAGTACGCACATGAACCGCAAGACTTTAAGTAATATATTAACACAGCAGCTGTAGTTCCACTGGGCCTTTGACTTCCGTACTCTTAAAGAAAAAGGCGTACAAAAACCTGGAATGAAAACATGACTGCTGCCTAGCTGTAGTGCTGCTCAAAGTGCTACTAAATGCCTATATTCAAGTGTAAAATGGTTGAATGCTTCATCTACCAGAGTGATACACTATTCTGTAACTTTGAGATCACATCTGTTGGATAGATAATAGAGGAAAAAGCTTTCATGCATCAATTTATTATCCTCTTTCTTGATATTAAAACCACTACAATGACCAAAACCAAATTCATTTTTGTACCATTAAATAGACAACAACAAAACAAACACTTCAAAAGTTCAGATACAAGAGCTGCCAATACAGCAATGGTACCGTTTGGGCTTTATGCCGATTCCGTACCGTTCCTTGCTGGTAAAAATGAGGTGCCAGTTCCAAGAGCCATGCAGATTCAACGGCAGTCACATCTCTCATGTAATATTTAGCGGTCTGTATGACTTCATTGTAGACTACCCTAGGAGAAAGGGGTGGGGAAAGTGTTTGCTATAAAGCAATGAGGAAGAGAGATGACTAACAGCATTTTTAGACAGTTTCACTGATGCCAGAAGTAGCATTTACAGAGTGCAAGAGAGTCTAAGTTATAATACCTTACCTCCTTCCCTTGGGTTGTTCAGAGTACTCTACATGAAGACAATCTTTAGACTGACATTTAAAACACTTTCACATACTACCAGGACATATGGATGCAGGGTAGAAAAGAAGGACTCCTTCTTATAATGGGGCCAAGGGGGACTCAGACACTTTGGAAGAGAGAATATTAGTTACTCTATGATATCATGAGGAAGGACGTCAAAAGCACCGAAACCCTGTATACATAACAAGTAGGGCACAAATCACCGCATGACTATCCCTGGGACCTGTCTGCAGACAAGCAAGATAAAGATTACAGGGAAAGACATCTAGAAACAAACAGCCATATGGACTCAATCCCTGCTGCCAGCATGAGCAGGTTGCAAGCATGGGTAACCTATTTCTGAAGTCACCTTTCAGTAGGGTAAGTAAACTTTACCAAGGAAGCGCAAACACCATGCTGAAGGGTTAGTCACCAAACCCATGTCATTATCTGCCTTCTGTACACAGTGGAGCTGCAAACCCACAAGGTCTGTGGTCTCGTTAATTGGTATTTTGCTCTCAAAAGCAAAGAGGAAAGTGTCCAAAATTCTCTTCTCTGCCAAATACTGCCTGAGACATATTAACTAGTACAACTAAAGAGAAACCTGAAGAAAAACAAACAACGAGAACACATTTTATATACACCTATAACAGACAGAGAATTCAAGCCCTCAATATAGGATGGGTGTCCAGGCAGCAGCAGCACTGAGATTAGGGTTGCTGAGTAAGTTAAACTTCTGTCTTACAGGATGCCATGAGCCAGCAGCATCTTTAGGCTGGTGGTGGCAATACCACATGGCCTTAGAAGACAGCTCTGGGCCTGTTCTGCAACATAGGGGTCGAAAAAGAGATATAATCCCAGAATCAGTATTGCCCAAAAGTCCAGCAATACAGCTGCCACCAACAGCAAACAGGCTGTGAAGCAAAGAGAAGTCTTAAGGTTTGCCAGTTTAGACTTGTAGGTAGCTGCCTATGGTTCTGCTTTTCTGTATGTCTGGAAGTGCCCAAGGCTGGGATGGCAGTTCCACACTGAGGGCTCATCATCTAAAAGCTGAACCCTGAAGGATGTGGGTGCTGGAGCAAAGAATTCTTCCAGTACTCTCCTACCACTAGACTTTCTTCCCAGATTAATTTATTCTTCTTACTGTCACTCTCCCATAACCCAGCCTCTTTCAGGATGTTACCTATTGTAAGGTAGAAAATTTCAGAAGTACATCTGCAAAATATTCTTTTTACTATTTCAAACAAACTGTGGGTTACTTTTAATAGCAGTGACAGGAGGTTAAAAAACTGTCAAAAGAACAACAAATCAGACTGGTTTCAGTGGCAAAAATTACTTTAGCTACTCTGCTCAACTCAGCCCTGAAGAATTGGTACAGTTAAGACTAAGTGAGCTGGATTAATTTTTATTTTGTGAGCCAATGTAATTGTTGGCTACATTCTCATCGGTTACACTTCTGCAAACCCTATGTACCAGGTGTAGGAGCCCAACTCAAAGGTAACAGATGACACCAGCCAAGTTAATCCTTCAAAGTCTCAGCAATGGGCAAAGAAAGACAAGAGTCCAAATATTTCAGGTTGATCATGCTGATCCAATAGTTAGAAACACGTTTCTATTTGTTATCTGAGCATCTCTGACATAAAAATGGAATTGTAATATCCCAGCTAACACAGAAGCACAACCGTTTCTTCCTGCAATCTGCTAGACAGCTGTAACTTTTTGCATCATGCATTTTACATGTATGCTCTCTCCTAGCAAGCCACTTGCAATTACTGTAGCACCTATCTGACAGGACTTTTCCTTAATAGGCTTAATAAATTAATCCTAGTTCTATCTAGGTACAGAGACTACTCAGAGAGCAATCTGCAGTGCAAGACATGGTGCCCATTAAAAAACAGGAACCTGACTCGGCTTTCCAACCTCTGCAGGTTTTTTAACAGTCAAATGTCACTCTTATGTCCCTCATTTATTTGGATACTGCCTACAAAAAGTTGCAAAGGAAATACCAATTGAATTCTCTCTGTGGGAACTATGACCTTCTACATCTATTCCTCCACTGCTGGAGAAAGGTCATTCATGAAAACGTCTGGATGCTGAGAATGCCTTATAAAGATCACAAAACAGTGAAAGCAGCTTTCACTTACCAGCGTGGAGGTTTCTCTGCATACAACACTGAAGTGGGGTGGATATGAAGTTCATGATCATCACGGATAGTCCTTGAAAGCAAGATATTATTTCAGACTATGTGTCTATTTATTGTTTAACATTCGGTTCCTCTCATCCCCAGTAAGGATGTTTAATAAAAGGCAACAATGAAAGAGTTGGGGCAAATTAAAAACAGTCACATTTAATGAACAGATAAACCCAGCCTTAAATCCCAACCAAAGGAACAATTGGTGATTTAATGTCCTAAAAAAGTTCTATCTACATTAAGTGAAAAAGGCATGTTTCAGGCTTTTATTCAGTGCTCTGGGAATGCTACAACAGTGTTGCACTACAGCTATACTTGCTTATATTAACATAGTTAATCACTATTAGTAACAGCTTCCCACTATCAATAACTGTAATTTATATTTGCTAAAGAGACAAACATTGAAGCAGTTTGGAAATACAAAACTTCAAATATTTAGTCAATCAATTGCCACGTGTTCCTTATTGCAAGTGTCTAAAGAAGCATCCATTTGTTGATTATACTTAGATTTATCCAGTCAAGGGAGCTTTTAAACTAAGCAATGGTTATAATGAAGCTTATATTTTACCTGTAGGCTCCAGTAGAATGGAATTTAGCTGCGTTAGCAAAGAATCCAGAAACTATGCATCTCAAAACGGGATCTGGATCACCTGAAAAAAAGAATTTTTCTGTAAAATGAGTCAATTGAATGGCAAAAATCCCTACAATACCACTTAATCATCTCAAACAACTTTTCATAGTGCATCAGGCTTTGATAGCAAAGGCTTGAAGGCAGACAAGCCCTGCAATCTTTTTTTTACTTCAATTTCACAGCAAATCAAAATTACTACCTAAAAAACTACCATTGTCACTGGTGGCTCCATGAGTAGTTTCACAGTCCTTAGAGCCACCTTGTGTGACTGATAAACACTCAAGTTTGATTTTTCAGAGCAGTTAGAGACAAGTGCTGAGAACTAGTCATGGCATCCATGCACATACAGCACAGCTGGAAATCAGATCCCAATAACTGTACATCATTTTGAACATAGTAGAAAAATGGCTTTTTGAAAAGTCAAAAGGAGGGAATGGAGTGACCCATTTATAACTCTCTTGGTAAATCTATCCATTAAGTATATAATCAATGGTGATAATCTCTTGCCAGAAAACTTAAGTATTAAAGACTAGATGAAATGCTAATTGTAAAAATGGGCTAAAATGTTCTTCTACAGCCATTAAAAAAACAAAACAACCACCCACAAACCACAACACCCCCCCCAAAAAACACCCCAAACCACCCCACACACACCCCCCCCAAAAAAAAAAAAAAACAAAAAACAAAAAACAAAAACAACCCAAACAAAACAACTGGCTTTAGTTAACATTATTTTTAGGCCAGGAAGAAAATATCTCAAAAGTTACAAGAAAAGCAGAAGGCAGACTGACAATTTGGAGACTACCTTCAATATGTATTGGACAACAGGTTAAAAACAATTTTCACCTTCACTGGACTTCTTTGGCACTTTAAAGCGGACAAGAAGCTTTTTCAGTTGCTCTCTTACAACAGAAGCTCTAACAAGCCCTTTGTAGTTCAGAAAGTGTTCCTGACACCACTGGGAGCTCTTGCTGTGCTGTACAGTGGGAAGAATAGGAAAAATTACAATGAAATACCATCAGCAGAACAAAAAACATCTCTTTTTGATCACACAGTCTTGTTCTGTTTTCTTCTGTCTCCTACAACATATTTATTGTTGTTTTCCCTGATAATTGCCTATTTACATAGCAACTAACATGGGTACATAGCACCAGTAACTACAAAAGACATTTCAAACTACTTTAAATAGCAGCAGAACAAATGCCATGGGGTATTTTCAAATAAATGTGCTTCATTACTTCATATGTGGTGAAAGAGAATAGCACCAGTTGTTCCATTCTCACTCAGAAATGCATCATATCATGAACTACTCTGTTTTCAATCTCAAAACATAAACAACCTTTTCTGTACAGTTTTCACTCATCTTTATCCAAAGAGAGATTTCTCCAGAAGCCAGCATATACTCCCAGAGCCCCTGCATTTGACTATTTCTGAGAGAAGGATGCAGATATAAAACTTAACGGGCAAAATTTTAGTTGGTACCTGATTGCTTTGGGGCCGGCAAGGAGGGAAATTGTCTTTTTAAACACTTGAGTGGTTATACAGCTTCAACTCAAGACTGTTGCAAATATATTATTACAGAAGTGCTTCATACCAGCAAAATATACTCCTCCCAAATAGTTACAGCACTTCAAAATTGTTAAGTTAAACCTCAGCTTATAGAGGATTATTAAGATTACTGTTAAATCTTAGAGTAAATACATAAGGTCACTGAAAAAGAGGATATGATCATCCTTGGGGCATTTAAAAAAAAAAAAAAAAAAAAAAGACTGCTAGAATAGATGTAAGGAAGAAATTCTTTACAATGAGGGTGGTGAAGCACTGGAACGGGTTGCCCAGAGAGGTGGTGGATGCCCCATCCCTGGAAACATTCAAGACCAGGTTGGACGGGGCTCTGAGCAACCTGGTCTAGGTAGTGGTGTCCCTGCTCACTGCAGGGGGGTTGGACTAGATGACCCCTAGCGTCCCTTCCAACCCAAAACATTCTATGATTCTATGATTCTATGATTACAGTTTATCGTCATAAAACTCAAACATCTATAGAAAAGGTGAGAGAATATGCATTTCATTTGGAACTTGGATACCTGTTTTCCCCAGGCCCTTTCAAATATCCTAGTCTCATTGAAAATACAGTTGTCTACCTCTAAGACTTCCATGCTGTACTCAAACCAAATTTTATTTCCTGTTCAGAGGGAGTACAGAAAGTCTGTGGCAAAATATGACCAGAATAGCTTTTAAAGCAGAATTATTGCTTAATTCTTGATAAGTCCTCAGCTTTGAGGAAGCTACATCCAGAACTTCCAGAATCAGAACTGAGGACCTCAAGTTCTTCCCATTCCTGCAAATTCACATACACTTGAACTGACTTACTTTGACAAAGGCTTCATAAACATTAAGCATAGTGAGATGATCACCTTCTTCCACAGCAAACTTTCTGTGTTGCCTGGCCTGGAGAAGAAGAAATATTTTTATAGGCAGATTGCAAAAATCATATAAAATTTTATATAAATTTTATATATAAAATTTTATAGGCAGATTGCAAAAGTCATGCCCAATACGCTCAGTTCCCATCGTCTCTGTATTTCCTGGTGAGGATTAAAACTCTTAACCATACAAGGCAGTTCCTCTAGGCAACAGCAATATTTTACTATCCCACCTATATTCAGGAGCCATTCTAGAACTGAAATTAGAAAAAAATGAACCCCCAAAATCCAAGACAGGGATGCATTAAATTTGCTACATCCTAATACTTTATTTTTTGTTCCTTGTGAAAGGAAGTGGTGTTTGGGGAGTTGTGGGTTTTTTGGTTTGGTTTTTGGTTCCCACCCCTCCCCCCCCCAAACCCTTATGCTGACCAATATTGCTTTATAAACCTTCATGTTTCTGGTCCTCAGAGGAGGTTTTTAATACCAGTAAAGGGTTCCAAGGTTCTCACTGTTAATGAGTTTCTTCTTATACCTATAACAAACTGGTAGAGTTCAAGACCTTGTTTTATTTTCATACAAACTTGCAGTCTGTAATGGGTATCAATAAAATACTTGGCAGAAATCCAGAGATGTGGAACTAACAAAAAGAAAATGAGACACGACTGAACTTACAGCCTGAGCTTTTTGATTTGGAGGGATCATAAAAATGTTTTGAATCTGCATCATGGCAGCAATTGTCAAAATCTCCTGGGAGCAGCCAAAATTTCCTGAGGAGTAAATGGAGAAAGTCAGTAAAGGAAGACCTCTTCCATTCAACTTACCCCCACAGGGAATAAAAAGAAAAAGCAGAAGAATGTATTTTTATAGTATATAAAAACAAAATACCTAAACTCCTGCATTTTTTTAATATAACAGTGAATGTTTTTAATGGTAAACTTAAAAGACAAATGTGTTAGACTTCTTAGCATGTGAAATGTGTTAGACCTATTATTTTTTTATAGAGGTCCCTGAGTTTAACCAATTCTTTTCACTAAACAGCACACCAAGATGTAGCACAGTTTGTTCTAAGCTTAGCAGATGTCTAATACTACAATACAATTACAAGAGGCAGTGTCCTCTACTCATCACAAGACTATAAAGAAAATCTGATCTTTTTTTCCTCCTACCTGATTCCAGAAGCATCTTGGCAAACATGGGATTCAAAGGAAATTCTGCTATTCTCATTCCAAGAGGCTCTGTTAAACGGCAGTGCATATCCAAACCTGCAGCATATTAATGAATATAGCTGTGATATAGGCAAAAGTAGCACAGAAAGTATTCTTTAAGAATTTAATGTGTACTAAAGAGCAGAATTATGACCTAAGATATAGCAAATGCACCTAAGAGCTGCTGAATGTATTTTAAACTAAGATTAAAGGCACTCCTTAATATCCATTTACCCTCCCATTGATCACTGGTACTTTTTTAATAAATAAATAAATAAATAAATAAATTGAACACACAGGTTTCTTTGTTTTGACCAAGTTCCATTGCAAGAAAACTTGCAGTCAAAGTCAATGCAATGGCCAGCATGCCTGTTAGCTGTTAGACTCATGCATCTCCTTTTTAAGTATTTAGCAATGTCTTTGTTCATGGGGATGGGAAGCAAAAGGAGTCCCTGATGAGAATAAAAAAGGGCATAATTCTGGAACAGGCATAACTGTGGAAACAGGAAGCACTACTAGGGGGTAGGGTGTCATTTTTCTGAGTCACATCTCCTTAGATCATAGAGAAACATAATTTAGCTATAATATAAACTAAACTAGTGGTGGGCAGCTGATAAAGATTCTTTACAGATTAGTCTGCCTCATATCAATAACTAAACTGTCAGCCAAGCTCCAACTGTCACCTTTTTACTGGAGATGGTGCAGGACAGAGGCATGACAGCTTGCTTTTCGGTTCCCAGCTATCACTGAGGAATCCTGCACGTTTATCGTTTAGGTTGTATGGCTTCCTACAGTCAAACACCTGCAGCAAGGTTTACCCACACCAACCATTGGGTCATACTCTAATCCAGAGCACTATGCTGAAATTTCAGGGAATGATTTAAATGGAAAAACATTTCCTTTGTAAGAGGACATAGGGAATAGAATTAAAAAAATAATACAGACACAGGAAACTATAAGAAAAGAGCTCAGTAAGAAAGGCAGCTAAAAGTGAGAATTGAAAGAGGAAACAAAATTCCAAGTAAGCCAAGTTATCTGAGGTACGAGAAGGAGGCAGAGCACAAGAGAAAAGCTACACAAGGAGGGACTAACAAGAGCCCAATCATAGGACTTTGGGGCACTGCAGAGAGGCTGAGGGAGCTGGGCTTGTTCAGCCTAGAGAAGAGAAGGCTGCGGGGGGACCTCATTGCAGCCTTCCAGTACCTGAAGGGAGCGTACAAACAGGAGGGGAACCAGCTTTTTAAAAGGGTAGTCAACAACAGGACAAGGGGGAATGGACTAAAGCTGAAGGAGGGAAGATTTAAATTAGATATTAGGGGGAATTTTTTTACAGAGAGAGTGGTGAGGTGCTGGAACAGGCTGCCCAGAGAGGTGGTGGATGCCCCATGCCTGGAGGTGTTCAAGGCCAGGTTGGATGGGGCCCTGGCCAACCTCGTGTAGGTCCAGGCCTGGAGGTTGGTGTCCCTGCCTATGGCAGGGGGGTTGGAACTCTATGATCCTTGGGGTCCCTTCCAACCCAGGCCTTTCTATGAATCTATGAATCTATGCAGATTGCATAAATAACCACAGCAGAGCAGACTGAGGAAACACAACTGTGGCCCACGCATTATATAAACATGTTATTTGTCAAACTGCGTGGTGGCAAAAAAACCACAGTTGTACTTCAACTGTGTTTCACAGAGAAAAGCAAAACCACAAATCAAGCCAAGGAATGAGATCTCCTATTACTCATGTCAGCATATCTAAAACCACAGACACCTCTACCAAGTGCTTACTTTCCTTTATTATTTGATATGCTATCATCTCGCTTATTACGACAATGAGTAATTCACCCACCACACCCCTACGCTGTTCAATAAAACCTAACAGGCATTTCACATAAGGTCACAATATTTTCCTCAGAAAGAGGTACAAGTGGCAGATGATGTGAAATGATGAAGTAATATATTTAAACACAAAGTCACAGAAACTGCAAAACTTAAGGTATGATAGCTACCATTTGACCAGTGCAATATGAGAGGTTTATGTGCTTAACACGATTAACAGCTCAGAAAACAGTCTTTCATCTACAGAAAGGTAACTGGGTTCTTAAGTAGGAAAAAGGAGAAATTACCGTCTTTAACTTTCCACAGGTACATCAAGCCAAAATCCTTTGGGTTCTGCTGAAGCCTACAAATCTCACTGCAATTTTGCATAGAGATATAGATATATATAGCTTGTGCACAGCTGCCTTTGTAACAGTAAGCCTGAATATACACAAGAGGCCTGCAATGGATACTAGTTTGGAATAGGTAAAAGTTTCCTTGAAATAATCTTGGAAGCAACCACTCTATCCATATGTATACAGGAAGCAGGAGATCTTAGAAAAGAGATACTGCAAAGATTTTTACTGAACGTGCTCAGCAGAGATTATTGAAGTATTGTGGCACTAAAAAGTTTCAAGTAACAACCACTAGTATGTGACTGGCTGAGGGATTAAAACACTGTTTTAAACTGAGAGTGGTTGTTTCTTATAGGCGACAACTTACAAACAAATTTTCAACGAAATCTTGGATCTGAAAAAAAGCTCAAAATAAAGCTACATTTTAACCTGCTTATTTACCTCCTACATTATGCTTAAAAACAATAAACTCCAACTGACAACTCAAGACTTCCAAAGAGGCATCAAAGGAGAAGGCTGAGAAGAGATACTCCTGATGTAATCGGTTTGCATCACTGTAAAAATAATCAGTCTAAAACCAGCGATGTGTTTATTCAACAGAACTATCTCAAACTTTAGAGCGTCTGCTCTGCACAAGTTTCTCTCTTGACACCTCATTGGCACAACACGGTCCTGACCCTAAACTGCACATTTGCATGCTATTACAATGCAAATGATGAAATACATGTTCATACTTGCATAAGCGAAGTTTAATCCTTACTGCACCTGCAAACACTTGGGCAGCTTCGACTCTGCGACTTATGTAAAATCTCCATAATAAACCACCTAAAACCTGAAACTTCAGCAAAAATTGGAGAGCAAATCCGTATATCACAGACATGCACACACATTTCTTTCTATCTTGAACACCAACATCAGCATTTCTCTGCTTTGCTACAAAAGCTGAGCAGCCAGGAGAGTAACAGTCCTGTACTTTTCTGTGAAGCTACCATGAGCGTAACACTTTTGCCAAAACATCAAATAGCTAATCAGTGAGTTTATTGACCTTTCCTCTCCATTTCCCTAAGGTGGTTTTGGCTGTGAATTCATCCTTGCAACATGCTTCTGAGCACTGTGAAGGTCCTTGTTCCAAGATTGAAAAGCTTGCCAAGAATCAAGTGCCTTAAGTGAAACCCTCCTTTGCAAGATGGAACCGAATCAGCACAGAGCAGTCATGGCCAAGCAGCGAGTTACAGCTCCATGAGAATAATAAGAGCGTAGACTGCCACAAGTTACAACACAGCATTTTTAAGTGATGTAAAAACAGCCACAAACCTCTGGAAGCTTCCAAAACTTACACAATCTCCTTTACACTACCCTTTTCCTCACGTTTACATTACGGAGAAAATATTGTTAACTTTGAATAAACTATAAACACTCAGTTAAAGTCAAACAGAGTTTCATTTTAAATACTTGTTCTTGTGTCAAGTTTCTGTTTTAAGTTTGTTGCATTCAAAAGAGATTAAAACAGCTGTCAAAAAAAACCCCAAAGTAACAGTTCTTCCTATAAACAAAATTAGACAGCATACATTCCACTCACCACAAGAAAAAGGAACTGAAAACTGTGTATAAAAATATGACTACAGTGTGATTTGAGTGTTGTAGGTATCCAGCAGTGGCATAATGAACAAAACCCAAATGAACACATTTAGAATCACAGAATATCTCAAGTTGGAAGGGACTCTCAAGGATCATCAAGTCCAACTCCCTGATCCTTGCAGGACTAACTAAAACTAAACCATCTGACCAAGAGCATTGTTCAGACTCCCTACTGAATGTGAGAACAAGTTGTGATTAGTAATTCAGAGAACATGATTAGAGATATTCTATTAAGTACCTAAATAGTAGAAAAGTACTTTGAATTATGCTCTCAGGGTCTCTCAGACTAGCTGCTTCTGCAGTTTGTGTGCATCTGTTCATTTGTCCATAACCAGAAAGTTCAATACAAAAACTAGAGCAAACTCTCTTTGCAAGCTGCATGCAAATGAGCTCCTATGCATTTAAAAGCCTGAAAAGCAAGCAGGCTGTGCATGAAACACAGACACTGAGGGTGAGGAACACGGTTCCAATTCATCCAGGAAGAAGTGTGTGACCTTTAGGAACGATCAGGGGTTTGTGTTTGTGGGGATTTTTTGGTTGTTTGGGTTTTTGGGTTTTATTTTTAAGTGGTTGCATCATATATTCACAGTTAATAACATCAGAAAAGTTTGACTTGCTAGAGGTTTGAACCTTGCCTCAGCTGCAGGACTAACAGCACTGACACCAACAGCACTACACGACCGAAGGTGTAGTCTTTTAGCCATAAGCCATACTATGTTCAGAGCAGAGACACAGATGCAAACTCATTTTTAAAACTATAACTAGATCATCTCTGTGTAACTTTTGTCAGTCACATCTTCAAAATTGTATCAATGAGAAGGTCTGAAGACCAACACATGAGACCTGCTTTGCTAAGCCATCAGGAAGCACACCCTCTACGGGGTTTTGAATGTAGCCTCCAGAGACTGGCCTCTCCCAAATCCAAGCATCAGGTTTTACTTACAATGTTTAGGCAGAGCTCCTGCACACCCGTCAAGATCAGATACTGAATGGAACATGCTAACAGAAAAAATTAAAATAGATACACTATGCTTTTTAAAGTCTGACCAAAGAATAAATGAAGTAGCAATTACATTAAGCTTGCTAAATTCTAGGTTATTACAATCAGTCTGATCTTGAAAGAGATGTCAAACCTTTACTTTCAACTTTTTTTGTTTATACTTGCAAGTGCTACATGTTTCAGTCACTGGCACAGTAACACAAAAATGAAGGTTACTACACTAAGAGCTTGAGTACCTAACAACTTATCTAATTGCATGCAGGTGAATTTAGTGTCCAACTCGTGTAGTGGTCTAATTAGTGTCTTCATTGTATCTTCATACCACTCTGTAAGGACTGAAGAAACACAAACAGAGGATCTGCCTGAGAGGGTCAAGCCAACACTCATCAGCTCAGAGCCCTGTTTCTAGCAAGGACAAATAGCTGGTTCCTCACAGGTAGGCGCAAGGAAACACACAGAAGATATAGCTGTAAAATACATGTTTGCCCAATCTAAAGTTAAAATCTAGTTTATACTCTATGCAATAGATTTCTAGTTCCTCCCAAAAAGTTACTGCTGCCTTTTGCTTGCTTAGCTGTCTGAAATATCCAGAGGAAAAGAAAATTAATTCAGAGGAGACTGAGATACACTTTAAAAACACACCAACAAAATGCTTCCACGAGTCAAGGCTGTGTTTCCTCTTTCTCAAAGCACAGCTCTCAAATGCAAGTTTGATTAATGTCCATCCAATCACCAAATCCAAATTTACATTTTTTTTCATAACTCCTATAACGTAATCACAAATAAAGCAAAGCATAATATTCTCACCTCCCAAAGCATACAGCAGCTCTAAAGCTTGCACCATTGACTGTGCAGGAGGTGGCTGTGAAGGAAAAATGTGCATTGTTTAAAGTTATCATCACAGAACACGTGAGTTTTCACAAAAATTCTTAGATCTTCCTCTTTCGCAAAATCCTTAAGTTCTAAATATCTACTTCTCTACTCAGGCAAAATGAAGAAAGAGCTCTCAGGCTCTTCCCATCACCCTTCCACTGACCACCAGTGCTGCAAGTCAAAACCATCTCAACAGGCTCAGCATCATCACTATGATGCTCTCAAGATCCAAGCTAGAAAAGGAGTACTTGCTTTATCCAACAGCAATGCCAGCAGTGATAAGAACAATTACTTAACTTTCTCTTCTAATGCTACTATATTCGTTTTTCACATCAATACAAGAGTAGCTAGAAAACTTTACAGAAAGTATATCTAAAAATTGGTAACAGTCTTTTTAACGAGACAGTCAAGCAGAGGTTTAGTTCTGTAGATACAATTTTTTTTCTTTTCCTTCATAAAGTGGGTGCAAAGGGACTACTATAGTTACATTTTTACAGAATCTTGTCTTTCTAGACCTTTCTTGACTTCTCAACACTTCTAACAGCAAACTCTAGAACAGAAGTAGTCATTCTTTCCAAGTTTACACGCATTACTTGCAGTAGTTGATTCCCAAAAACATACTTTGCTGCCCAATAGCGGGCAATGAGGTATGCTTTCCAAATTAACAGGCAATGGTTACTGGTTAATGGTTCTACGTGTTATCAACAAGTCATCTAGTGATCTTTCTTCACACTAGAGACAGATGAGAGACTTCACAGCCTAGGACCCACCGAAAGAAAGGGGAACCTGAGCACGTTGTCGATTCCCAAAGCCTTCAGCTGCAGGATGACGGGTGCAAGGTTACTGCGCTGCATCTCGGGAACAGTGGACTTTGGCAGCTTCTCGAAGTCCTCCTCTGTTGCAGGAGAAAAAGTAATTTGGGACTGGGTTTCAACTCCCTCTCTATGCAGTCAACATGATAGAATCACACTCATTTCAAGTCAAAATTATCAAGTATGAATACTTAACATAAAAGAACTCTAACTCAATGACATTCTTTCTCAAATTACTGTATTTTAAAATACTTCAATTTAAATAGAAAGTTTGAATGGTTGTGGCTACACTGCTGATTCTGTAGTTGACCCAACCATATTTCAATTTGAAATGTTACAAATTCTTCACAGAAATCCGGAAATGCTTTATTTTTCTGTTTAATATTTTTATCAGAAGATAAAAGGGTGCAATACTACAAAAAAGCATTTTTTTTAAAGAAGGGACATGGAAATGTTAAAAATCAACATGCTTTCAGTATAAAAATACTATTTTTAGTAACTACAACAAAAAGAGGTTTAAAAAGCATATGTAAAATAAAGACTAAGGATTGAAAACCAATTTATTTAATAATGCCTTTTTAAAACCACATTTACTATAAAATACTTCTTCTAAGGTCAAAATCCCTGCACCTTCCATTAACCAACTCTTCTGCAGTAAAGAAAAAGGCACACGCATCCCTATGTTAATCTAAAACTCCAAATCAAGACAAGAAATACATTATTTTAACCTAAATTATTTTCATTTCCAGACCGAACCCTCTTCAGTCTCTGGTCTATCTCAGACTGTCCCTAAAATAGAGATAATCTACGTTTTCTCTACTTTTGCCCACCAAGTGCAATTTCTTGGGTTTTTTTCCTCCTTTCAAATGTTTCTTAAAGTATTCATTAGGTCAGCTCTTCACCACACAAAAGCAACTTCAGTGTAGTCATGGTTTCTCCAGAAAAATACTACGTATATCCATAAAATATCCATACGTATCTCCATAAAAAGCTACGTAAGCTTGATATATTATGCAGCAGACATTCTCTCCTGGTGCTTATTGGACACAAATTTAGAGAATAAATCATGTCTTTGTTTAATGTGGCAACTGCTGTCAGGAGCACACACATTTTAAAGAATATGCCTGATCTCTCTAAGTCTCAAAGCTCCAGTGAAACCAGAGGGAACCTGAGGCACATAAGCAATGGCAGCACTCAACTTTAGTCACAGAAGAGAGAATCATAGGTGGGTATCATAAATTGAAGCAACTGCTCAGAAACTAAAGATCATAAAAAGTTAAACTTCTTAGTAGACTGGCCAGAGCTGTATTATCGTTACAGGTTTGCAATTGCTGACAGTCTTGTAGCATGAACAGAAATTTCTCTTTTTCACTGAGAAAAAAAAAAATACAGTTTTGTTCTTTATCTAATACTAAAACCACTGTAAAACAAAATGCAAGTCACATCAGCAAGTTCACCTTCCCAATACATCAAATTACTGACCTGTATAAAGCCTGTAGCATTTTCCAGAGCGGTTAAAAAATGCACGCCCTGCTCTCTGATTAGCCGAAGCTTTAGACACTGGTACCACCACAAGGCATTCGATGGCTGTTTTGGGGTTATAGGCCCGAAGCTTCACAAAACCACAATCAATTACGAATGCAATTCCGTGAATTGTGATGGAGGTCTCGGCAATGTTGGTGGCTACTATCACCTACGGATACGGACACAGAGAGATACTGTGAACTCCTTAGTCTCAATTACACTATCAAGCCCTAGGATCAGTGCACCAGGACTTAAATATAAGCCACTTGAAAAACCTCAGATACAACAGTTCCAGTAAACACACTCTACAGAGTACAAAAGCATACAGTACATGCAGCAGAAAGAGCTGTCAGCTTGAAATAAGCCCAGTTTTTACAGCTTCACAATCACTTTCTTATTCAAATTTATTCTCTCTTCATAAAAGAAGAAATTGGCAGTGTTTGCAGAGAAAACCATTGGCAGTGTTTGCAGAGAAAACCATTAACTGACTGTAAATCAAGTGTTCTTATGTAGTGAACTAAAAGTATTTTATTTGTGCTTCTCAGTTATATTGAGCTGTTACTTGTAACACTGCAGTGAGGCAGGGGATAGGAGGGGAATAGAGTTGATTAAGCATTCCATGTTCCGTGTTCCTGCAGAGATATATTTTTATATATACCCTAAAGTATTAAAAAAATAATTGTTCCCAGATGACAGAAGGAAATTCAATCCTTATTTCACCTGAAATTAAAGAAGTAAATCTTGGAAGTTAATTAACTAATGTCATATCCTGGAGAGAAAAGTATTCACACTCAACGTTCTCCAACACCAGATGAACAATTTTACTTGTTAGACTCCAGCAGGCACAATAAGTCACCCCTGTGTAATTCTGTCAGCTTATCTCAGCCCCAACACAGGCTCTGCCTAAGCAGAAAGCACTAATCATGACCAATTATATAGTTTGGTAATATTAAATATCCAAACAAGACTTCCAGAAGTCGAAGCAAAGGTGTTTTCCTACTAAAACCCACTCTGTC
The DNA here is from genome assembly GCA_000699545.1 of Podiceps cristatus. Taxonomy (NCBI): domain Eukaryota; kingdom Metazoa; phylum Chordata; class Aves; order Podicipediformes; family Podicipedidae; genus Podiceps; species Podiceps cristatus. The sequence goes on from KL266482.1 coordinate 25,078, forward strand.
ACTAATTTTTCTATTACTTGTAGAAGACAGCCATAGACATTTAGGCCGCAAACAGAAATAAAATCAGTTAGAAGTAGAGGACTTCAGAGTATAAGCTGCAACTGGACATAGACACATACAGGCTTTCACGAAGACTCTTGAAAATTGCGAAGCTGATGAGCTAGACAGCAGAGTTAGAACTGACGTGTCTAGGACTGATCAAAGATGAAAAGGGAAGCCAGAATGCACAGTCTTGGTTCACAGTCTGAAACCTGACAGGCAGCGTCAGGAGATGCAGAAAGTCTCCCTCGGCAAGCGTTTTTTGCAACCTGATACAGACAATCTGTGAAACGCAGACACCCTTCTGGGTGGTAGAAATTGCGACATACACAACAGCCTTACCTTCCTGACACTGCGAGAAACTCTCTCAAACACTTTCATTTGCTCAGGAGAAGGCAGCCCAGCATACATGGGAAGAACACGGAGGTGTTTTTTCATTCCAGTGCGAGAAAGGGCCCGAGCCTGTTCTATGAGCATAGAAACAACAGTCTCCACTTCCTCCTAGAGCCAGAGCAAGACAAGGGCCAGAATGAGAGAGGTTTCACTTTAATATCACATAGCTGTCACCTATATACAAAATATGCACCAAAATAATTCCAATATAATTAATTGTTTAATTGCTTAATAGATCTTTGACTAGCTCCCTCAATTTTGTAATACTCTTACATAAATTGCTAATCATAATAAATACATATTTATATTAATATTTATGTTCATTGTTATTCAAGCCAATGTTACACCACAAATACACGAGTAAAATCACAAGGGAAGGACTGAACAAAGTTCGTAAGGAAGCAGGCGCATCTTCCTGCGTATCTCAACTTGTGAGAGGAAAATGGGAGGCCAATCTATTTTGACAATGCAGAATGATGTGGGTCTTGATCAGGAACGACACACTAACAGTATTAACACTTATTGCTCAGCTTCACATTTAATCTCAGAAATCAACTGTGGCATCTCACTCAGCTACAGACAACAAAATGTTCAGGCACCATCTCATGAGATAACAAATTCACTCTTTCAAAGCTAAATCAATAATGAGGATGAATTTCTTTTGAAAATATGCAAGACATTATTCAAGGAAGCTCTTCAAGATAGATTATAATTTTTCCAGTGAGGACCTATCTCCCATTTACTCTTCTCAGCTGCAAAGTGAGCTGAAATACAGCAGAAGAAACTGGTAAATTTTTATCTTGTAACAATTTGTTTTTCTGTCAAAGACTTCAAATGTTAAATCTAACAAATGTAAATTCCATTTGCCTTAACTGTTAATGATGACTCACTGCCAATTTAACAGCTTTGTAGGTGTGACTAGCGCCAGAACCCCACATGCTATTCCACTTGTTAACAAGGCTGAAAGCACGAAGCATTACCTGAGAAAAACCACCATCCATCACCATCTTTGATAAATCCAGGTCATACACTTTCTAAAAGTCTTTGGGACTGCCCTAATTCTGCTCCCATCAATGCAGAAATGTTTCTTATGTCATCTTTAATGAGATTAAAGTAAGCACGGCTAAGGAAAGCAGGAGACTGAGGTGGCTTCACAAAGCCCACACAATACAGAACTGTAAAGCAAAAAAAAAAAAAAAAAAAAAGCTTATGTCTATACCTGGCCAGTTAAAAATGCCAGTATATCACCATCATTCTCCATCTGGTGAATTTTCATTGCAGTTTCCACAGTTGATTTTATATAGTCTGGAACAGGACTAGAGGGAAAGAAAATAGCAGAGATATTAGCAGAAAAATAGAGAGCCATCACTTCCGTGAGGAACAAACAGAGTGCTAGCTTTTGGACACGACATATCAGCCATACCACATTTAGTTCATGATGCAGCCCTGGAAACCAGCCTTTAGCAATTCATTTGTTTCCTTTACAGCACAGTAACCTTAAAAACATGTCTGCTGCTATAAGCAATATCCAAATGTTTCCCAAATTGAATGTTACACCTCCTTACCATTGGTCTGGGAATTTCTGAGCTCCAGCCTAGACAAAATGATACCACAAGTTGCACACTCTCCTAATCACTACTGACAAAACAAAACAGGAACACACCTCTGTATGTAAAAGATGTCCACTGGAAATGTTCTCCCCTCGACAGTAAGGATCACACTGGTATCTTTGCTGGGGTCACCAGTCTCGTTTTGATTAAAGAAATCCCTGAATTTCTACATTAAAATAAAAACAAACACTTTCAGTTTGATACTTCAAAGTATGGAGGGAGAAACCTAAAGACATGAAGAAGTTAAATTACTACTACTTGGATACTTTCTTCATAAATTTGACAGTATTTTGATAAAGTTCCTATTTAAACATTTTAAAGTTTGATTCTGTCACCTTCTATTCTGTCTGGGATTCAGGCATTTAACACAAAGACAGTCTTCTATTTAACATTTTAACATATTTAACTATTTAACATTTTAACATTCTTCATTTAACACAAATACAGCAAAGATCAAAAAGAATAAAATTAATTAGATCAGCTGATACAGCTGGAAAAAGTAGATATATAAGCTTTTTATTGAGTCTATAACAGTAGCAAACTCAAAGTTAAGAACTTAGAAATGATTAGTCCTAAAAGTTTTGGGTATGGCTTCCATAGTCTCATTCATTTTTGAACGGGTAAGTAAATTTTACAGCTCTTACTGAACACCAAGATCTGACTTTGTAAAAGCAGAGTTTGGCTGGCTTATTAAGTTTTTGACTTATGTGTCGCAAGACATCTTTATAAATTTAGATTTATTGCAATGAAGTATTTTAAATATGTAATAGCAAAAGAATGAACATTAAGAACCCAAATAATAAGTCTCAACTTCTATTACTATTATAGAGATACTGTAAACTTTCTGTATTTAAATATTTATATACTCATACCAATCATTTTGCTCCTATTAACTTGATTTTACATTAATGGTAAACTATTTAAAATGTGTGATTTCTGCAGTTAAAATTTTGCAAAGGCAAAGTATTGTAATGTTATCTAATATAATGTACAGAATACACAGCAGTGCAAGTACTAGTGAAGCATAGCATACTGTCAAGATTTATGGCATATATTTGCCACTAAAGGAAATCTCAGTACACCTCCAGCTTCAGTGCTACATGCAAGCTCTCACAGCCACATCTCATGAAGGACAGTGGAGTTCGAAAAGGACAGCAAAAAGCAATGAACACGATAAAGGAGATGGAGTAGCTGCCTCATGAGGAAAGATGAAAAGACTGGGGCTCTGCTTGTGGAGAAGGAGGTTGAGAAGACACACAGCTGAGGTTTACAGAATCAAAGGTGACAGAAAGTAAACGTAAAACTGGTTTAGTTTTTAAAAAACAAATCCCACACTACTAGAACTAGGAGGTCCTTGATGAAACTAGCAGGTTTAAAAGAAATTAAATAAAGCACCGTGAGGGAGACCAAGCACTGACACAGGCTGCCCAGAGAGGTAGTGGAGTCTCCTTCTCTGGAGATATTCAAACCCACTTGGACACCGTCCTGTGCGACATGCTTTAGGGGATCCCTGCTCTAGCAGGGGGTTGGACTAGATGATCTCCAGAGGTCCCTTCCCACCTCTGCCATTCTGGGATTCTATCATTATATAGCAGGTGGCAAACTTCTGAAAATTGCTCTCACATGATGTCCTGGAGACTGAATCTGCTTGATGAAGCTGTAAAAGCCAAATTAACAAACAGCAGGTCCATAAATACATACTAGAAGGAAACAGCAGG
>KL266483.1:514-15026 GCA_000699545.1 Podiceps cristatus
GGGAAGTCTAAGAGCTAAACCGGCATTACATTTAATCATTTAAGTATTGCAGAGAAATCTTATAACCTACCACAGGAAAATAGAAACTTGGCCATAAATTACCCTGTCTAGGCTTGCAACCTCAGCATGAAGTACATGCGAGCAGTCTCTTAACTCATCGGAGTCTCAGAGGTAATATGCGAGTTAAGGCTGCATTAACATTACTCATGAATATAAAATGTAATAAGTTAATGCTTTGGGGAAAAAATAGCGTTTCCCCTGTTTGCCTCAACCTCTTGAAGCCCCTGTGTTCTGTGCCACCAGTGGCACCTGCGAAGTATCACTGCCTCACCTCAACTAATTAGAGTTTACCTTCTGCAGATTACAACATGGGATTAATATTAAGCAACCAAAGTCCTGCTCACGAGCAGCCTGATGCTGAAAAGTGCTGAGCATCGTACAGGAGAATTTTAGTTCAGCATTTCCTCACAAATAGGCTAAAAACGTAATAACTTCTATTTGTAATAATAAATTATTGTACATTTTTTATAGCTCTGGGTTTGTGAAGGGTTTTCAGTTTCTTCCCATAAGTCAGACCCCAAAGGAATCATGGTGTTTGCTAAAGCAGATGTAAGAATCGACAAAATCTTGGGAAATGCTGGTGACACTGCAGGGCAATTACAGCGTTAACTACAAAAGCCAGTGTAATTTTAAAATGTTCAGCAAGTTAAAACCTAGGTGAGGCGCCGCTCTGCTGTGGTCGCACGAAGAGACCTGACACCCCGACGCGTTACTGACGTGCCCAAATTGCACCTACTTCTGCTGCTTTTCATGATGTTGCTGGAGCGCCTGGTGGGTCAGGACCTGCTGCGCCGGGCAGCAGGTGCCTAACGGAGGGACAGTGCCGGCAGGCTTAGCCGGGCTTCCATGGGCCAGAGACGTTTGCGCAGGTGCTTGGCACCCGAGTGCGGATAGTTTCCTCCAGCGTCGGCGGATACATCCACCCCTGCGGACAGCACCTCTGCAAACCTGGGGTCTGGGCTGATCCAAAATTTAGGCAGGTGTATGCAGGAAGCAAGAGGGACAGTTGGTAGCAGAGGTGCAGTGTTCGCATTTATGGTGAGATGTGTATAACGTGCCTTTCCCACCTTTTAAAAACTTGTCATTATGGTGAGGCTGCTTGAAGGTTAAAGAGTTCAATGTTTTCAACAAACTACTGCTGTGGGGGTTGTAGCCTGCAGCAGGGACGGCGGTCCCCATCAGGCAGCGCAGATCTGGCAGGGCTGCAGTCCGCTTTCCTTGCAAGCTGGACATCGGAGAGCCCTGAAGGACTCCTTGAATCTGTTTGCCAGCATTGAAAACTTGCTTCCATGGCACAGCGAGCAAGGAGCAGAGCCGGACCCTTTACACTGGGAACAACCGTGTTCAGCATCTCCTTCCTGAAAGAAAAAGATCATCATAAAAACCGGTTACTGGATATCAGACACCAACGCCAGTAATGTACTTGAAAGATGGAAATTCTGTCTTTTGGTCTTCTAAGCAATTGTTGCTCCTGACATGCCGCTCTGCCGATAACTTTCAGTTCTCTGCAGCGAGATCTTTGAGAAAAAGGCCCCTGTATATTTAGGGGAAAATTGTGGGTACTTCTACAAAAGAAGTTAATGTGACTGGGCTTATAACACTACTTTCAGCACTTCTCCCCCTGCAAGCATCTGTGTAGCTACACCCCTTTCCTGTCATTTGTTAACACGTTCCTCTTCTCGGCTCTGTATCCCCGGTTTTGAGCCACACTTCATTTCTTCATGCATTTCTCCTTGCCCTCTCCCCCCCAGTCCCTCTTCACCAACACACCAGCTTCTTTCGAGCTGTTCCTTGTGCTTTCAGCTGGCTCCTGGGGTGCCAGCCAGCCTCTTTCAAATCCCATCTTAAAATTCAGCACTTCCACAGAGCCCAGAAACGATTGCGTATCTGCATCAGGAAGAATGTATCACAGCATAAGTTCGTTCTTTTGATGTCAGGATCAGAGTCCTGCATCATTCCTGTGCAGCGATTCTACTTTACACGGCACTGTGGAACGAGGTTTTAACGAAGATACAGGGAGTTGGTACCAGATACGCTTCGTATTGGTGCCTGCTTATCAATTTGATAGTCCAAATGAATTGACTTCTCAGAAGAATAACCTTCCTCTGGTTTGGTCATCTTTAAATACTAGTGTATAGAAAGTCCAAAATTATTCTAAAAAGCCCCATAGTTTTAGGACCCTCAAGTTTTACTTTTTGTTCCCAAACATCAAGGAGAACAGAAGTACTTTGCTGAGTTCTTCCAAGGTTAACAAATTTCTCTGGAACGGTGCCTTACAGGAGCCGCTGTCCTTCTCCAAAGCGTGCTTCTCCAGTGAGGGCGACTGGAGGAAGGCAACCAATTACCTTATGGGGGTCCTTTTCGACATATATTCCCCCAAAGGCCAGAAGTGATTTTTCTGATGACTCAGATAGGTGTCTGCCAGCAGATGGGATGAATCTTGGCTTTTATGATAAAGCCCTCTTTCTGAAAATCAAGTGTATTTCAAAACCGACAAAGACCAAAATTCCTCAGGGTTGTTTTCACTTTTCATGGGGTCTTTGTGCAAGTGAGCCGTAAGCAAGGTTGGTGGTTGCAGAAGGACCAGGGTAACCTGCACTTAGCACAGGAGGTTGGTCTCAGATCTGCAAAACCGTAATGCTTCGTATTTGCCCTGCACGGTAACATTATGTTTTGTGGGATCAAATTATGGTCAGACTAATTGGGATTCCGACCAACAAAGACTAACCCATGAGAAAACAAGTGGAAGGCAAAATCGTATTTCAGACGATATTAAAATTTTAGCCTCCGGCAGTCTCAACCACAGAGCAGCTGTGTTTAGCCTTGTCAGGCTGGAGAAACTACGGCCTGCTCGTATCCCACTGGGAGACGGTGACGAAGGATAGACCTACGCCAAACTACATAAACGTCAGTGATCTCCAGGGGAAGAATCAAGCGGGAGACGCGAGCATCTGGAAGGAGAAGAGCCGTTCCCAGAGCACAAACTGCCGGGGAGCGTGGATCGGTTATCTCCCGGGTGGAAAGAGGAACAAAGTGATGCTTCTAACCCAGACTTAGTTAAGTGCCAGATACCTAGATGGGGCAGGGGTGGGAATACTCAGTGGTCTGACCGGGGCTGTAAGACCTTACGGGAAAGATACCACTTTCCATTTCTCTTACCTGCACATACTGGCTGCAGGCAACCTTTTTTTCCACATCTTTTTTATGTCCACCACCAAATCTTTCTTTCCTTTCCCGGTAGATGAAGGCCCAGTCATTTATTTCCTCAGTGTGGATGATTCTCCTCATGAGCTCTTTCTGGTCCATTGGTGCACGGATGATTTTCAGGTTATTAGTGTAGATGATGATCTTGCCAAAATCTATAATTGGGGAAGCCTGTAAAAGGACCTTATCAGTGTCTCACCTGTATAAATACACTCTACAAACAGTGATGATCCCTGGGCTTCCCGAAGAATGTCCCGTCTGCCTGGACATCGCTTGGCTGGCTCTGCAGCACGAGCCAGCTCCCCACCCCCCAGGGCACTGAGCAGGAGCGCGGTGGGGAGCCGGCCCCAGAGGGCTATGGGAACGACCAGGACTCTGGCTCACATCTTAGGATCCCCACTTTAATGTCAAGTTCTGGATGGGGAAAGCTTCCTGGGATGCAAATTCTCATTCCATCCCGCATGCAAGAAAAAAAGAAGGCATAATTCTAAGAGCAGTGGTGTTGGCATATATGGAAAAGCAGCCTCTGCACTGAGTAGTTGTGGGGACAGAGAGGGGTTTTCATGGGTTTGGCCAGAAGCAGACATTCCCCATGACGGTGACCTATTCTGCAGCCTTTGATGGGGTTTTTCAGATTTAAAGTAAAGCTTTTCTTTGTAATTTATTAATCCTGACAAAAAGGTCAGATGATGAAAAAAAGACTCATTACCTAAGGCTAAATTCTGTTCCTAACAGTGAGGAGCCAGCCTAAACAACCATCCCTGGTCACACTCAAATTCGTATTCTTTTCTAATGATTTTAAAGCTAAACCTGATATGGTCAACCATTTCTCTGAAAGCAGCGTTTTGCCTTCCTAGTCCCTTACTCCCTTTGCACCAAGTATCATATGGCAGTTACCGCAGCCTATTGTTTTACACACTCTTCGTATTTCGCCCCGTTTAAGTATCTGTGTCAAGAAGCAATGCAAAAGGCGACATTCTCCTCAGAAAACGCCCTGCCAGCGTCACATCAGCTGGCGTGAGGTGGCAGATGGCTCTCCTGGCAGTTGGGCACCCACTTCTCTATGGGGAGAAGCGCGGAGGGCAGGCAGGCGAGCACAAATCCTTGCCACTTGCTTTAAAAGTCTCATCTTTGTTACACAGACATGGTGTCTCCAAATACCGAGTGCATGTTGATACAAAACAGAACTGGTACTGGATGCTGCGATTACTCAGGGTATTTATGGTTAGGGAAACTGATGAGTGTTACCCAAGAATGCAGAACAAATGGATGGTATGGATAAGATCACATTAGAGCTCTCTCTCTTTAGGCAGGAGAGATTCATCGTGGTTCGATATTTTCAGTTAAACTAGATGCTCAGTGTATTAACTAAATATAGTTCAAACATCAGCCATCTGGGTTTCCTACATGCAACTTTGATTAGCACCAAGAATTAATAGACTTTTCATGTATTCAAACCAAGGCCATAAAAAGCATTTTATATTTTTTAAAGCACTTCAGTCTCTTTAGTTGTGTAAGTGCCAGAGTGACATTCCTTATTTATCCGAAGACCACGACGGATGACGACACAACTTATTTGATATTGCAGCTGTTGGTGAACTTGAGCGACCTCGCATTTCTCTCTGGAGATACACTCAATTCTTGACCATTCTGCAAGCAGCTGGGACACCAGCACCAAGCAGACGCCGCAGGACTGGGATGGTCTGCGAGGCGGCACTGGGCGACGGGCTGGCTCCTTTGCTGACACTAAGTGCTCGTTGTTGACTCTCAGCTGGAGTTGAATGAGCCGCCTCCCAGGGAAAGGCCCGACGTCGGTTCCGCAAGGCAGCTTACCTCACACCGTCTTCCTTTTTATCCTCTTTTCTCTGAGCAGACTCACCTTGAGTTTTACAAGTCTGCTGATTATATCAGTATAACATACTCCATTTCGAGTTTGCATATCGGTGTGACACGGCTGCGTTATCAGTAGCGCCGATATGCCGTCATTGTTGGGTGAATTGTTTAGTTGGTACATCTAGGTTTGATAAAGCCAAACAGGAGTAAAAGGTACCTACATCTAATTTGACGGAGTGAGGAAATGAACATAACCCCTGTGCATTAATCAATTTAACATATATTAAACGTATCATTTTTTCAATTAGGACTAAAGAGACACTTCTATATCAATGGCATCAATTATACGTACACAAAATATCTGGTGAAACTAAGCTGGGATTTTCGAATTAGCTGAAGGGTAATTCTGCCTTGCCAGAGGATGCAGATGCCTCGCTCGGAGGCTCACTGGCACCCTGCTGGTGGCACTAACCTTGTCGCCAGCTCAAGTCATGCAACTTTAATGTTTAAAATATAACTAATTAAGATAATATCCAACTTACATTTGGCTGCTTTAGATGCATTAGGATTACCATGTATAGATATTGATATATATGGAAATGTGTCTCATTCTACAAATGGACAGATGCAAATCAGCCCAGTGAGGAGAGAGGTGGAGCACAGCTAGCAGATGCCGTTCGCTTGCTGGCTGCGCTGCTGCAAGCCATGCGGCTCCTGCCCTTTGCAGAGTAAGCAGAATACAGAATCTGTGGGACAAAGGCTGAAGATTTACAATCACCCTTTTAAAATCCTGGACTGACAAAACTGAGATTTATATGAATGAAGTTCCAGTTTGAGACTCCTGTTGCCGTATTACTATAAAAATGGTTTAGTCTGAAGTTGGTTTCCAAACCGTTTGACAGCCCTAGGCTGGACAGTACTTACCCTGCAAGGCCTGTCGCTTGGCTGGTAGTCGCTGAGGAGAGGCGAGTTACTGGTGAGACTGTATTTCTTGTCCTCTTTGAATATGCTGATCTGCTGGGCAGTCAGCTTGGCTGGCGAGTAAAACCTGTTTTCTGGCATTTCCCCGGACCCACAGAAATGGTCCCCTGGCTTGAAGCTGTGGCGGAGAAAACGCCGAGAGTGCTCTTTGGCCGGGGGCTCGAGTTCCTGCCCATCTTCATAGACTTGTTTTAGCACTCGACCACTGTAAGCTGATGATATTCTGAACCTCACTTTGCGGGGCCTTCCCTCATGCTGCTGATTGAGTTTCTTCTGGTGCTCATCCATTATCAGGACTTCAAGCTGTAGGTCCTGGAGATCAACTGCAAGAGCTTTGGGTCCAAAAGAAAACTCTCCCAGCTTCCCCCAGCTGCACAATGTATAATTCAAGGTTTCTAGTAGTTCCTCTCATCTTACAGCAAAACTGACACCACTGTATTAAATATTGATAGATATTCACAAAGAGAAAATATCGATGGTAGTGAAATATAAGGCAGGTTGCTGGATGGTGGACAGGCTGGCTCACCACAAGAGAAAGGAGTTAACTCGGGGAGGATAGGATTAAATAGGAAACTCTCTGCCCATGTTCTGAAACCATGGAAATGTTTCTGCTATGTGCTGTGATAAGAACTACCCCAAATACACCATCCCGGCAGCTTTTCACAGTTTTCTGACAAGGTGAGAAGTTAAAAAGACAAGTTCACACAAAAAGCAATCCAGCTTCACAAATAGCAAATGTGAATAATTCCTCTTCCATTCTTGCTCTGAAACCCTGAGAGTACAAAGCTCCATTTCATTTTAATCCAAATGTGTTCCTCCACAGGTTGTTGGAGATCTAATTAAGATTTTCTCTCTCTCTGGCTTTCAATCCCTATTTGTAATTCTTGCTGGCTTTCAGGACCTTTTGACCGTTTTGGGTTTGCTTTTCATTTTTAAAAGCCGGTCACCTCCTGAGAGCCACCAGAGGCCCGATCCTCTGCTGATCTGCCGTCCCTCGCACGCGCTCCAGAGCGCAGGAAGAGCAGCTATTCGATTTGGCCGTTTCTTTCCCGGGAGGCGGCGCAGAGGTTTGCAGAGGTGCAGGGCAGCAGGGGATGGGGCCCGGGTGCCCCTGGAAAAGAAGAGGCGTCAGCGTTGGGCCGGTCCCTGCTCAGCAGGGCAGCAGCCCCGCAAGGCGCCGGGCGCAGCCAGCCTGCTCAGCGTCTGAGGGAGCGTTCCTCGACGCTCGCACAGCCCTCCAGCCCAACCCGAGCTACCGTCTGCCACAGCCCATCGCTGGAGATCCCCGCCGGAATCCCCAGAAGTGGCACCTCTCTGGCGAGCGCTTCATCGCTCTGTTAAGCAGGGGTTGCGCACTGTGCCGTCCCCGGCTGCGTGCTTTCTACAAAGGGCATCAACAGAGGAACTGCTGTCCGGGTTTTAAACGTCTCCTGATACCTACTTGTATCAAGTACATGCAATAGGAGTTAAAATCTGTCTCCTTCAGGTTCCAAGATTTCAGTAAATTTCCACTATTACATGCAGTTTCATTGAGTGGGACTTAAACTAAGCTTTCTGCCTACATCCTGCCAAGGCTATCTTCTTTTAATTCAGAACCAGAGCTTTTAAAGCTTAATATTCTCGATAGATTGATTTATTACATTTATTAAGTTTGCTGATGAAATACTGGGACGACAGTTTAGAAGGCTGTTTACTAATAATACACAATACAGACCTTCCATGCAACCAAACAGTCTTCATGTGCTGAAAGCGGTTTCTGTCGTGACAGACGTTGCTCTTGCAGGTTCCTTGGGCTGCTGGGAGCCTCACTGTGAATACACATAGATGATGTATATTCCGCCAAGAGAACATGCATGAACATGCCTGGGTAAACATACAGCCACGGATACGCCCTTTTCATTTCCAAAACACTATTATAATGTTCATGTCAGTCTCCCATCCTATCTCAAACAGGAGGATCTGACATTATATGAAAACCTTGATTTGCATGAATCAAACTCAGCTCTTGCTGCATTTACCTGAGAAGCTTGATCCACCCCTTTCTCTTCCAAGTCCTGTGTGAATCAGGCTTCAGTGTTACTGCTTTTTCAAAGGTGCACCAGCAGTCTTAATTTGGCACAAATCATACCTTGTAAGATACCTAAATTGGAGTTCATTTTCTTTTGATTAAGGGAACAATCAAACAGGAAACAAAGTTCAAAGCAGCAATGAGAGGACACAGTGCGAGCACCACCGCCGCGATCTGCACTTGCGAGATGAGCACAGCGACTTCCCATCCTTACAGTTACTTACAGGTGCTGTCAAAACACAACAGATCTACCCTGTCCCTGTAATTTTCGCATTAGAGCAATCCCATCCTCCGGAGTGCCATCAGCTGGATTTGCTGTTTATGCAAACAGCTCATGGCTGCCGGCACCGGGGCTACAGTCAGGGTGAAACTCAGCCTCTGCAGAGGCTGAAAGTCCTACAGCCACATGTCCCCGTGTAAACTCAAGGTCAGCACACAGAGGCTGCTGCTCAGGCTTGCTGCTGAGGGACTCCTCACTCAGGTACGTATGCACTGCTTTTTGCGTCCCTGGGCAGATAAAGCTTGCGAAGAAAAGGTTTCTGAACAGCCTTTCAGCTGTTCTGAACTGTTCAGGCCAACCTTTCCACATTACATATCCCAACAGGGACTTTCCAGGCGGTGTTTCACGAGGCCGCCCCCATACCTGCCTCGCTCCAGCCGAGGGGCGTTTCGGCGCGCGGGGGTCAGGCAGCACGGGTGAAGGATGGACGGCCCGCGAGGAGCTTGAGGCCGCCTGCTACAGCCCTGCAGCACAGCGGCGTTCACGCTGCTCTCGTGTCAGCGTGGGTAAGACAGCTAGCACAAGTCTTACTAAAAATACAACATAATAATTTCGCATACAACAGTGAAATCATTAAGTTTCATGATCTAGATCATCACTGCACTATGCTTTACGTCAGACTCTTTTCCACTGTATTTTAATGGCATCTGTCTTTCAAGCATAGGGCCTCTCTTCACCCTCCTGCCCACGTCAGGAAATATGAAGTGATTGTTGGAAGTGCGCTGGAGGCTTTGCAGAACAAAGAGAGACGGTCCTTGCCCTAAGGAGCATAACACATTTGCTTAGATCTATTGTAACAAAGTGGGGTATGTACAAAGTTGGACAGAAAGAAAAGCTGTAGTGAACTGGACTGTAATGCTTTGAAGGCAAGCTTCCGCCTGCAAGTTTTGCTGAAAAATGTTTTGTTTTGCCTCCGTAGAGCAAGCACCACAACCCTCCTCACGAAAGCACGGGGTAGGCAGTGAATCAGGATGGGGAAGATCGTTACAGCTTCAGCTGTAGCAATGCCCAAATGCTTCAGTCCTGCCCACTGCCCACATTATTCTGAGCACACACCGTGCCTTCGAGTAAGGTCTGCAGGCGACTGCGGGAGCAGAGACAAAAACGGAGCCTGAGCCAGCTTAGGGGTCACAAAGAAGGGCCAGAGGTCACGGACAAGAGGGCAGGTCAGGTACGAAGGAAGCAAAGGAGCAAGGGAGAAGTTTGAAAGCAAAGACACAAGCATTAAACTTGCTTCAGAGTGGGAGTAGCAAGCAGAAAGGTTCAGATCAGCAGGTCAAGAAGATGATTTCGGCTGATAATTTAAAGGAGTTGGAGCAGGCTCTGTGCATGCTGAAGAGGACAGCAAGTAAAAGTGGGAGAGAAAAAGATTCTGCGTGGAGTCACAAAGAGTTGCTAACCTAAGGGAAAGGTCACATTTTGGATTTCCTAGGAAAAGCTCACCAACATTTAGACTCCTCTTAGACTCCTCTTAGATGCACGAAGAGAAAGAAGGGCAGGAGTCACTAGCTGCAGGACTTAATGGTGGGAAGAGAGTGGCATCACCACAGAAAACGTGGTGGTGCGTGTGAGGAACTGTCAGGCGTGCCACATTAGCCACAACCGACTGTTAGCAGGAGGAGGAAACTTTCCTCCTTTTGCTGCTCTTCTGGGTTTCCCTGTAGCAGGGGACAACCCGTCCTTCACGAGAGGGGAGCACGGTCAGAGTTCTCCGCAGCACGCGCAGGGCTTGCGCCAGCCGTCTCTCTGGGATGAGCTACTGAACCCCCAAGGACAGGAGTGCGCACCGGGCTCCCGGCTCGCTGTGGCCCGTGTGCTGCCACTGCCACGATACCGCATCACCCTTCCATGAGCTAATTCAGCAGTCGGGAACATCGCGATGTTTTGGCCTTTGCTGCTGTATCTGAAAGGCTGTTACAGGTGCTAGTTCATTGCGTGACTGGAAATATTCTAGTTTCCAGCCTAACTCTATTGGCAGCCAACTGGTGCTCATTTGTACTTGAACCGATACTATCCTTTAGTTTAATACTTCTCCTTTAGTTTAATACTTCTTCTCTGCTGATATTTTTTACATCCTGATGTATTGAGAGAGACCAATCATATCCCTTCTCAGCCTTTAGCCTGCTGGGTTTAGCAAGTCCGTTAGCTTGGCTGAGGGATTGCGACGAGTTGCTGTGAAAGCAGAAAAACAAATAGTGTACCAAGTGTCGGATTCAGAGCCCCAGCACAGGAACAGGGGGTTTGTCCAGGCCAGAGCCAGCTTTTGGCTCTTCAGTCTGATTTTCAGGCTCCCTTGCACCGTTTTCCATTTTCCTCTGGGCCGCAGAATCGCCATCAGGAGGTTTCAGATGCGTTTCTGTGCCCCGGGAACAGGTCAGCCCTCCTCTGCCGGCAGCTGGGGGGGGTCTGTGCCGTCGCTGCCTCGGAGGGACCCACCGGAGGCACCGCAGCAGGACTGGATGTGCTGCTCGTCTCGGCCTCGGAGCCCGGGGAGGCTCATGCCGCTGCCAGCAGGAGGGCTGTTCACAGCGCGGTGCCAAAGCGGGTGCGTTTCCCAACACGCGGCACGTCAATCCAAAGGAGCCGAGCCCGAGACTCCCAGAAGGGCGCTTGCAGGCAGCCCAGTCACCGCTCCACCTGGCCTGGCAGCTGCGCTCAGCTTTCGTCATTCATGACGAAATGAGGGGTTTCCAAATATTGTTGAATAGACTGAGCGCAGCTTCCCGATAATAGCATCTGCGCCACAGGACTCAGCCCCTTTGACCTGCCAGCCACAAAGATTTGCCACAGAGCAGGCAGGATGGCTACAATAGCTCCTTGTCACACAACCAGACTTGCCAGAAGCCGATATTGCCCACTCTTTGCCCTGGGGGGGGAGGAAGAAAAAAATTCCTCATATCTCTGATCTCATAAAATAAAGAAAAAAGTGACTTCCCTTTTAAACAGACCTGCTGCCCGCACAGACTGGCGCTGGTACACCAGCCACGCTCCCGCGCCAGCCCGCGAGGAGCAGCTGCGACAGGATGGGTGACCAGGCACCGGAGGGTGACTCGGTCTGCACGGGGACAAGGCTTCACCCGCTGACGTGAGGCTGCCTCGGAGGTTGGGCTGGCTGCCAGAGCCTTCTGCCATTTATAGTACCACAGCAGAAGCCTGATGAATGGAGTGACAGACCAGACTACTTCACCCACCAGCCTGAGGAAGACATTGATGAGGCTGATGGCTGAATGCAGCACTTTTTCTTTACCTGTAGAGAAAGCCTCCAAGTACAGCGTGTGGGATTAGACCGGGCCCTTGAAGGAGTGCGTGCTGCGTTTGTCCGGTGCACGGTCGCAGAGCTCTCAAGCCGAGGGCCTTCCCTGCTGCTGGGTCCCTATTTCACCCAAGTCTGTCAAGGATCCTTCTGTACTTTCAGCCAAAGGGCTGGTGAAACAAGCCTGCTCCAGCCAGGTTTCCATTCCAGTAAGTGGGAGCATGCCGTTGATTTAAAGAAATGTATTTCACCACTCCTCTTTCCATTAAGCACTATCATGACACCTGTATTTGTATTGAAGGAAGTCATAATAATAGCAAAATACAGCAATGGTGAGGAAAAGTAGCAAAAGAACAGGACTGGTCCTTTTCTATGTGGCAGAAAGCAATTCTCCCTTTTGGCATACCTTAAACACATTTCAGAAATGAAGTCCTATGTTGCCGTGTAAGAGAAATAATGCAATACACTACCTGTTGAGCAGTGAGACATACATCTTTTCATTTCAAGTGCTGAACTTCTTTCCCGTGCCCAGGCTGGGTCGCCACCTTGATCAGACAAGGTCTGCACTTGAAGCCGTTGCCCAAAGCACTCCGAAGTCCCGGGTGTTTGCCTCCAGATCCGTTGATAGAAGTCCCGCCATCGCTGCGAACAGCAGTACAGCCACGGGGCTGCATCCTTTCGTCCTCACATGGCCCCCGGACAGCAGCGTGTCTTGGTTCAGCACGGCCACCTCCGCACTGATGCGGCGCAAATACGCTGCAGAAGAATGCAGGCAGAGGTGCGGGGCAGGGAGGCGAGGTCGGCAAGACCGCAGCCTTATGCCTCTCCTTACCCGCAGTACCAGCAGATACTGGTATCTGCCGCTAGAAGTAGACCTCAGTAAATAAGAGTATTCTGCAAGTTACTGCTCTGTATTTTCTGATTGAGCAGCATCAAGAATGTCTCAGTTGAGATTGTTGTGTACAGGGGTCTAACAAACTAGTCTACACGAGACCAGACAGGCAAAGGTCTGCTTCTAGCTGTCTCCCGCTTATCTCTGCAAGCGGCTCATAACATTTGTAATCTTTCACCTGACACTAAACATCACATCATTTTTAAATGAATGATTTAAAAGTCTGAAGGATTTTCTAAATGAGAGCTGCCGCAGCCAGATCTGGCTGAACACGCAGGTCGCATGGTGCTCAGCTCTAGCTCTATAGTGTTCATTATTTGATTTAGGATCACCACATAATCCAGGGTGGAAGTGTCCTCAAGAGGTATCTAATCCAGCCTCCTGCTCAAAGCAGTCTGTTCAGTATTCTCTGTTCCTACAGATATGCATAGCAGCAAATTTGTTTAATACCATTAGCAGAAAACAAGCACAAAAGAGCAACGCGCATGAACTGAAATGGGTGGTACCAGCACAAGCAGTTCTGAAACTAATTACCCTAACAACACAGTTTCAGAATCGTGGAAGACATTGCGAGATTTGCTCGGCCTTGGATGCAAGTGCCAACTCGAACGTTCGGATCAGGAGGCACTAAGCTTTGTCGCCATTTGGCGACGGTAAGCAGCCCGACCTGCACGGGTCGTCGCTGACGTCCACAGCCATCTTCATCCTCTGCCAGGGACATGCATAAAAATCCTTGAAATGTTGGGCAAGCAGCTTCTTCCAGCTGTGAAATACAGGGGAAGCACATACCCCGCTGAAATTCCAAGGAGCTGAAGCAGGCATTTCTCTCCCAGCCAGGGCACCCTGGGACCAGGCAGCTCCTGGGGAGGGAGGCTGGGTGCAGCCCCAGCGCTCCCGCTCTCCTCTGGGCTGGCTCAGTGCGGGGCAGCTCCCCAAAGGCGCCTGTTCAGTCGCTAACAGCCACGAGCCTCAATCAGATGCTGACTGTTCACCACCAGCCCTTGGGGACCCCCCTCCACACTGCGGGGTTTCTGAAGCCTCTCCCACCCCCATCCAAGCCTGTTACAAACAGCGCTGAAATCTGTTGTCAGTACACCCCACGCAGGCAAAGGGACCGGGACGCGGCAGAAATAGCGCCATGGGTAGTGTGGTAAAAGCCAGCAGAGTCATGCCTATAGGAGCTAAAGAAAGCCTGATTTCACATGGATTTCTCTCAGGGTTGGATTCTCTGATGTCTGCTAAGATGGAAACATCCCGTCTTGTTTGGGGCACGTTTAACATCTCTCTCCTGTGGGGAGTCATGAGCATCCAATTAGATTTGAAATAAGGTGTGAAGGCATGTAGCATCATCTGCCTTCATGAAGGGGCTAACAGTTTCCTTCTTTTGTGCTTAGCCTCCCATTTTCACAAAAGTCACGGGATATTTAGAATTCTGAATGCTTTTGCTCTCTGCTGAACAGGATTCACAAGATAGGAGGGTGCACAGAGCTCACATACACGCCTTCATATACACTGCAAGTTCATAAAACTCTGTTTTTCTAGGAAACCAGGCTAAGAAGGTCTCCTTTTGCTGTCTCACCTCGCAGGCAAGGCAAGGCGAGGCCCGCCGTGCATTCCTGGAGGCTGAAGTCAGTGGGAGTGGAGGACGCCCAGCACCTCCAGGAACGGCGTGCAGGCTCCCTGATGAAAGCCAGCTTACTTAGCACCCACCTTAGCCCTCGAGACTCTTACATGGGCAGGTAAGAGTCCTAAGTAAGCATAAAAATCTTGAAGTCACAAAGAAACAAAAACTAGGAAAAAGCACTTCAAAGAGGGAAATTCCCAAGAGTTGAGTTTTACCTACGGAGGGAAACCTCCCCCGGCTCCCGCGAGCAGCAGCGCAGCCTGAAACCGGAGTTCAGAGGAACACGCATGCGCCGGGCGGGAACAGGCCAGCGGCCG
>KL266486.1:0-35779 GCA_000699545.1 Podiceps cristatus
GGTTCGGGGACCTGCGAAGGTGAGAGCGGCCGGGCCTTGGAGACCTCCCTCGCTCCGAGGGTCAGGGGAGAGGAACGTTTAAACGTCAGTGCATGACTTGCCCCACGGCCCGAGGTGAGCGCAGGTCTCCCAGGCTTCCGAAAAAAGGGTGCTCTGAGGTGTCGGGTCGGGAACGTTCCCAGTCGGGGATGCTCAGGGAGCAGCACACCTCTGTGTTGACCTGCGCGTTGTCCGCCTTAGGCTGCAGGTAAGTTTGGGAACTTACTGAAAGAAATCTTGCGTTTAGAAAGTCGGTTGCATTTCCTCTTCTGACCATCTGTAGTTTTGCTGTTCATATATTTAAAACTGTCCAGTTTATTTTTATTTTTTTTTTAGCAACTATGTACATCTATTGTCCTTCCTTCTCAGAGTTACGTAGCTCTTGTTGTTTGTGTTCTGTGCTGGTTCTTCTAATATAATTACTTATGTGTATACTGAAATTAATTAAAACACTGTAATGTGTAGATAACACTTGAGTGGCCAGAAAGTGTGATGTGGGAGAGGGGATAACTTTTGTAAAATGGAACTTCTGTTTAAAAGAAAAAAAAAAAAAATCCCAAATTAACTCCCAGGGAGCTACTTTTATCTTCACAGAACTTTGTTTTCACAATAAATAGAGCTTCTCTATGCTATGTAGGCAGTTGTCCCTATCTCCTGCGAGGTAGCATATCTATGCTTTTAAACATCAGTGGTGGTGTGACTCTGAGATAAAGTTGTGTTATTGTGTTTGTAGTCGTTAAGCTCGCCAGGACTGTGCAGTGTATCAGTATCACTGTTAGTGTAATCTTGTGAACTGGGCGCTTTTTTGGTGTGTGTGTCTTGTGACATTAAGCATTGTCAGATTTTTACCTGATCTTCATGAGGAATTCTGCTGGCTTATCCATATATATAATGAAATTGTAACTTAATCCTTTCTTTAAAAAAAGAAAAAAATATAAAATATCAAGCCCTTCTTTTACTTAAGCCAGAGAGAACTTGCCAGAGCGGTGTTCGGGCGCTGCTGCGTGTGTAGCTGTGCCCAGCGACCAGGGCTCTGCAGCCTTTGCACACCACCTCAGGTGTAGCAAGTGCAGGATGCCCGGCTGCTGGAACGATGAGTACTTGCTCCTTGAACTTCATCCCTATATGCTTTGTTTCTGTGGTGAAGTATGAATAGTTTTCTTTTGCATGAGGTGGTTTTACGTGTACTTTTCTGGTACACTTCCTATTCTCAGGCAGGAGTTCGCTCTTCACAGTCGTGGTTCGGGCTTGTCTTCATCACACACTTCCTGTTTTGAACCACTCTGCCATGTTTCTGAAAACAGATTTGACCTATCTTTCTAGCTTCTCCCCTCTTGTATTTTGGTATCAGCTGAAGCATATTTTGATCGTGTCCATAGTCGGATCTCTTTTAAAAATGATTCAAATAAATTCCAGCACAAACACCTAATTAAATGAAATTTAAACCTGAAATATCAATGTTCCCATCACCTGACAGCTTTCTCCCTGTTTCTTCAGGCTGTCTAACACCGTGTTCCTCCTCCCTTCCCCATCCCCACCTGTTACTTGAGAAACAGTAAACAGTACTAAGCCAGGTAGGAACTGAATTAAGGGGCTACAAATTGTTGTGCAGCTTCATTAAAAAAAACTCCTTCAGTTCAATCAGTGTGACTCAGAAAACAGGTTGCGGTGCTGAACTTCCCACTGCTTTTTGATCCGTCTGCTGTTCACCACGCTGTCAAATCCGCTCTGTTCCGTGTCCTTTAGGCTTCTAACCCGGGGCCGGAGCTGCTGCCCATCCTCTTCTGGCCTCCCCAGCGCTCAGTAGGAGCAAAGAGCGTTCTCCTGGCCCGTTGTACTGAACTTCTCCCTTCCCTTGCCAAATCTGTTTTGTCTTTTTCTTTTATCGTCATCTGTTTTTGCAGCATGCCATCCACGTTTCCATCGGTGCCAGGTTTTGACAGATTCTACATAAACATGGACTCTTTCATCAATGTGATTTAAGTACAAGCTGAAATTACAAGCAAGGCCTCAGCTTTTTTTTCTTCAGAAGAATTTTAAAGCCCCATTTCTGCTATGAAACGACCAAATCAACAGCAGTTTACTTTGATGGCTAAATGGCCATTGTTTGGAGCTGGTT
Source organism: Podiceps cristatus (assembly GCA_000699545.1). Classification (NCBI taxonomy): domain Eukaryota; kingdom Metazoa; phylum Chordata; class Aves; order Podicipediformes; family Podicipedidae; genus Podiceps; species Podiceps cristatus. Next base: position 2,159 of record KL266486.1, read on the forward strand.
AAGTTATATATTGAGATGGGTGTAAAGAAAAAAAACAGATGATGACTGTTGGTCAAAACAGAGTGAGGTTCACAAGCCGCTGTGACTAGTGATTGAAAGAAGAATTGGAAAGGCTTTCAAAAGAATCCTGTTAGTTTATGAATGAGTGTGCGGTAAGGTTTTCTGTAATGAAAAAGGACTAGGCTCATTAATCCGGAAGGCTGCCTCCAGCCTGGGGTTGTCAAGTTAGCGCTAATGCATCTCATGTCATTGTTATTTTTTTCCTTCTTAGAAGTGAAAGTTGTTAAAATAATGGAATAATTTAATAAAGTAGTGTGCTTGTTATTGAGGGTTTTTTTTAAATTAGGTTAGTTTTTTTCCTAAAACATATGCTTTAATTTGGCTCCGGGCTGTGATACTCACCATCTGTGAATAGATACTCCCATCCCTCCTGGCCCGTGGTTCGAACAGGTTTGCCTGCATTGCCTTCAGCACGCACACAACATCAGCTCTGCTTAAAAACTGCAACTATGATCAGATCTCACGTTTCAGGGATTCGGTAAATTTATTGCATGGGTCAGAGAAGACTTTTTCTGTGATGCACAGTTGCTTAGATGTATTCTGACAGGACGCAGAAGAACTCTCCTCAGATACCAGGCTCGTGTTGTACTCGCTTACTCAGCCTCAGACTCATCTCTGGATTTGAAATTAGGAAGATTCTTCCAAAATAGAAGAGATCTTGTTTCTTTCTCCAGGGATGTGCCAGATCGGAGGATCTGTCTTGCTACTCAGCTGCCTGTTGCTGCAGGGTTCTTGGCACGTTGAGTTTCACGTGTCACTGCGAGAAAACTGGAGTTTCTGCTCCAGACTGAGCTAAGGGCAGCAGAGGGGCCACAGTTGTACATATATTCAGTTTCAATACGATGTAACAGTCCTACTCCGTTTTATACTTTTTGATGTTTGAAGCTACATAATAGCTAGTATATTTTACTTACTACTGCTGCCTTCCTTCAGTTGTCTTTCTGGTTCGCTTATAGGATGGCTTCAGTTTGAATCTGTTCAGAGTTGAAGTTAATTTGCTTGACAGTTTTTTGGTTTATTGAGTCTTTAACTTGATGTGTTCGTATCTTGCTTTTATTTTACCGTGACATTCTCGAGTGTTTTTATTATTTAACGTGGAAATTTAAAAAAAAAAAAATAGAACTGAAGGCTGAGTACTATCTGAGAAAGTACGACTACTGTTACCACTTTTTATTTATAGACTTCTGAGTTTTTGAAAAGAGCAGGTAGTTACTGTTAAAGGTATTTCTGTAGGACTCCACTAAATGACAAGCAAGCACTTCAAGAAAGTAATAAATTTAGTGTTCTGTTACACTTACAAGGGAAAGTATTCTATTTTCATAGGAAGAGCTGCACATGGTGGGGCGTTCTCAGAGTTCCCGCAGCAGGTCTCCTTGCTGTCGGAGGACTCCCGCATCCCAGGTGTGCCAGGGCTGTTACTTCCCAGCAGCCAGAGGTCTGGCAAGGCTGTCATGCTTACAGGCTCGTGTAATGGCTCAGGAGTAAAGCTGAGGTTAGAAGGCAGGGCTCCTCATTTTAGACTCTCTGTTTGAAACGCGAGGTCGTGTTGCCTTCTGTGTTGTCATTAATGCGTTCTTTTTCAGATCCTTGTTGGGCGTCTATAAACAGGGGGATTCTGATCTGTGACGAGTGCTGTAGTGTTCATCGAAGCCTGGGGCGTCATATCTCTCAAGTGAGGCATCTCAAGCATACACCATGGCCTCCAACACTGCTGCAGGTAAAAAGTAAAACTGTGTCTTCCTTCATTAAAAATGGATATATTAATATTTTTAACATTTTTAAATGAAATTTAAATTGCTAAGCTTTGTTTGAGAGGGGCTGCTTCTCTTAAGCTTCCTTTTTCCGAGTTAGTCTCCTTTTGTTTCTCATTTTGCCATGATGCACCACTAAAATCAGAATTGTCTATGCCTTTTTAATTTGATGCCTTTGTTTTGGAAGGTGCCTTCAACTTTTCTTTCAGACTTTTGCAATGCATCTGCTTCAGCCTAAATTTTCAATATCTAACAAGCCTCTCTCTTCAGTAGAGCTGCTGTTAGGAATAATAGAGGATTTTAAGGGGATTCTTATTACATTCCACATCGTAACCTCCTCAGCATGAGCCTGGTTCTGATATCCCAGTATCTGGGGTGCTGCCACACAGAATATAAATATGTGTTAGCTTGCTGTGCGCTCGAAAATAATTACAGATATTTGATTAGTCCGTCTGTGCAGCTCAGTCTGTGCAGCTAGTAGCAAAATTTCTTTACTGCTTGTTTGTGTACACTTTGGATTTCAGATGGTTGAAACACTGTATAATAATGGTGCTAACTCCATATGGGAACATTCGTTGCTGGACCCTGCCTCTGTTATGAGTGGAAGGCGCAAAGCTAGCCCACAGGATAAAGTACAGTAAGTGGAAAATTAGAATTTTTATTTTTGTAGAAGTGTGATTATTTTATTCAGCAGGGACAGGGGCAGCAAGGTATCCATGAGAACCTGTGTATAATTTGTTGCTGAAAGAGAACAGGAGTAAACTAGTTATTTGTTAACACTTTTTTTTTTTATTCCCAATGATTAATTTTTAAAAATTTGTTGCAAAAATGGAAATACATTATACGAATTCTCTGAACTATTGATTCTTAAGCTCTAGCTTTGAATGGTGAAGATCTTTACTTGTACTCGAATCAAAAGACTTTTAATTATTATGCCATGTACTTCAGTTAACTGAATGCTACTAGTGAGATTGAGTTTGGTTGATGAATTAAAAAAAATGTGATATTTCTCTTACTGAGTGCAGTGCTTCATTTTAAAATGTAAATAACTGCATATAGTAGAAATAGATCTTAAGTTGGCATAATTGTAAGTTCAATGTTTACTTCTAAGAAATATACACTGCACCCTAGAGTCTGCAGATGTTTTGATGTTTGTAACAAAAGTATGGTCTGTATAGTTAGACAATCTGCACTGGGTTGTTTTTTTAATGAAACCATTTCACTGTGTCTAACTTTGCTATTAGTAGCAAGCAAAGCTGCAATGCAATCTTCACTTGTCAATTTTCTTTTTTCCGTATTATTGTGAAAGCACTAATACTTGTTTTCTTTCCCTTCCATTGCTTGGGTTTCTCTGTACAGTCCCAATAAAGCAGAATTCATTAGAGCTAAATATCAAATGTTAGCCTTTGTTCATCGCTTGCCATGCCGTGAAGATGACAGTGTTACTGCCAAAGATCTTAGTAAGGTTAGTAATTTTTTCTGGCAGTCTGCAGATGCTACAAATTGTGTGTAACAGAACGCTGAAATCTGACTGAATTAAACCAATTGCTTTTGAGTTGAGGTAACTATTGCTGGTCATCACTGTTATATAAAGAAATACAGCTTGACTTCAACTTGAAGCTGCTTTTAGGGGGGGTAATATATAAGGATACTGGAGGTGTGGATGGTTGAGAGGCATCAATTTAAGTTAACTTGGAGAAAAACATATACCCAGAACAGGTGTAGCAAGAATCCTTGCACACCTGTTTCTAAAAGCATGGCTGAAAAACAAACGCTGAATCAGTTCCTGCTGCTGTATTAAGTACAGTCCTGCTTCTTTTTCAGCAACTCCATTCCAGTGTGAGGACAGGGAATCTGGAGACGTGTTTGCGGTTACTCTCCTTGGGAGCCCAAGCCAACTTCTTTCATCCCGTATGAACATTTTTTTCATTATTTTGATATACAATCAGTTCTTACAGTTTGTAATATTTATGCTGATATTGATGTATTATATTTCAGTCTTCTAACCCGATCTGTTGATTGGGTAGAATGACGTGCTTTTTCTTAATAACTTGTAGGAGAAAGGAAACACCCCGCTCCACGTTGCCGCTAAGGCAGGACAGACTTTACAAGCAGAATTGCTGGCGGTTTATGGTGCCGATCCTGGCACGCAAGATTCCAACGGAAAAACTCCAGTTGACTATGCAAGGTAGAAGGCCCTGACATATATGGTGCTCTCATATATTAACTGATGTTCATAAATCACATGGTTAACCTGCTTAGATATGTTTTTGTCCTAAAAATAATTTGACTTTTAAATGCTAATAAGTACTTTTTTCCAGAAACAGCACATGCATAAAGAATATAAATAAGCATTTTCATCGTTTCATAGCCTGCATTCTCCTGGATGCTTGAGACAACAGTTGTGATTCCAATGAAACAGGCTGTGCCAATCTAGCAGCTCGCAGAAAAGTAACCTGAGGAGAAGAGTTTTTGCAAGTTCAGCGAACTGAGTAGGCTCCAGGAGTGCAGCTTAACTAGGGAATTGCTGTAGGAAAGAGCTGGACTGCACAGATGGGTCAGAGCAGGGGGTGGAACCAGGCTTTTTAGTGGCAGTGAACTGTTAGGCTCGTCCCTCGCAGAACCGCGCCCTCCGGAAAGCCTACCTTTAGAAAGGCTCGGGGCTTCCCAGGGGCACGCAGCAGCGGTCGTGTCAAGAAAGCTCAAACGTGAACATCCCTGCCGGTCACTTGGGCAGTAACAAGGCACTGCGGGTTTTGCAGCCTAGCACTGAAGACTTCTTGTGTTTATATGCAAAACTGGACATTACTGATCAACCAGAAGCTGTACATTTGTGTAAATAAAACATCCTCCTTGCTCTTGAATTTTGAATTTTGGTTGCTTTTGAATTGAGGCCATACACGGAATCTGAAGCCTGAATAAGTTCACTTGGTTGCAGAACACAATATGGCAGAATATTTCTGTTTCTCAATGCTGTTAATCAGTTGTGAGGTTTGGTGTGTTTGCTGCATGAGCTCAGGAACTGTCTAGAAAATTGTAAATAACATATTCAAAACAGACTATATAATGTGTGTGTTTTTCACAGTTTTTAGGCAATAGGCAAAGTTTTTCACAATTTTCACTGACCCATTTTGGGGAGTGCATAAAAGTTGTATCTACAGGTTTTTTTGCCCACTGGAACATACTGTTGAAAATCCAGCTGTGAGCATGTGCTCTTTTGATACACTCAGATGTGCAGTGTTGAGCAGTGACTTGTACTGAATCTGTTTCTCTGACCATTTTTAAATTTTTTGCATGTCTCAAAAGCAATAACTAATGTAAATTTTTTTTTTTTGTGCATGTGTGACCCAGACAAGGCGGGCATCATGAGCTGGCGGAGCGCCTGGTGGAAATTCAGTATGAACTGACAGACAGGTTGGCTTTCTATCTCTGTGGCAGGAAACCGGGTAAGTAGAAAAAAACCTACACTCCAAGATCTTTCAGTGTTAACTATAGGACAGTTCAAACTATGGTATATAATGTTTGTGTCAGTGTTTGTCAGTGCACTTTTCATATGCATTTTGAATATTCTAACATTATATAAGTTATACTTTCTTTTGTTCTTCATGTATAAGATGTAAGATTAGTGATAATGCATTTAAAATTCAGATAAAGCTGCGGGATTTTAAGTATACCTGAATTAAAAATCAAGTTCCACAAATGTGTTATTTATAAATGGAATATCCCCGAAGGTGCAGAGAAACCTACCTATAAGATCAGATGAGTTCTCTTTAACCTCAAGGAGTGAGTTGCAGGGAAAAACATACATTTTGTGAACGTCGAATAGTCTGCAGGAGATACTGTAGAAACTCTTAAGTAGTTTCTTCTCATTGAAATGCAAAAGCAGGGGAGTATTCAGTTAAGTGGGTACCTGTTATACACAAGCACACTTAAAAATTTTTAGCCATTAGGTGCCACGAGGGCACCTATGTTAGAACTAATTTCTCTTTAAATGGAATTTCAATACAGTTGATAAACCTTAATCGGACTCTTTCATAACACCAGCAAATTGTGGTAGGAACCTACTTTTAAGACTCGCTAGCTTCCTGTAATTGGAAATGTAGTAATTACCTGCAAAAGAAGTTATTCTGTGTTTGCCTGTGGCATATATTCTTGGGTTTCTCATTACCACATCCTTTAGTAAAACTGAATACCAGCCGTATATCCTGACAACACTGAAAACTATAGTCCAGTAACAACCTGTTAAAGTGCAATTTGTTTTCAACTCTAGAGCATAAAAATGGACAGCACTTTGTTATACCTCAGATGGCAGACAGGTAAGTTGCTGATTCCGTGGCATGTCTGAAAACATCAAAATAAAAACCCCTAATAATGAAGTTCAGAACTTTCTGAAACAACTTTTAAGTTTGTTGTCGTTCTGACTTTTTAATGTATGCCTTTATTGATCTTGGAAGCTTTTTTTTTTCTTTCCCCCAGAAAGAATGTTGGCATTTAAACAAGATCAGAAAATTATAGAAATTTACTGCATTAGTTAAAATGGAGGGGGAAGATGAGGCAATTGTATTATGTAAACACACATGGGGATTTCTGGGAAACAGGTTTTGTAATTAATGTAAGGGCCAATTGAGTTCGTTTCCTGATAGGGAATTTTGAAACTCATTCTTGCGAGAAAACTGCATTTTTCTCTGAAAATGTTTATTCTTTTCATCACTTGAGTGCTTTTAACTTCTGGCCGTGATCGCCAAAATAATTTTTGTATAAAACCTATCAAGTATTAATCATAAGTCCCTGTTTTTCTTTTATTGCTCTGCAATTGGAAATAAGACGGCTGTAAGTAAACTTGTTCAACTTGCTGCTTGCAAAATGTCTATGAAAAGCTGTAATAAGATAAAAATTGTTGAAACTATGTAATAATTGGTAAAATACTTAGCATTAACATCTATTGGTTTTAGACGTATTCAGCTATGTATTTTCAGTATACAAAGTATTTTGTAGAGCAGAGTACGTACCATTTCCCTCGTTACACGGAGAAGGAAACCGACGTACAGAGAACACGACTTGTCCAAAGACGTTGCTCAGATTGCAGGGCTGCCGTACAGCCTGGCTGTCTTACCTCTGCCGATGGCCTCCACTGGCCTTTTTTTCTTTTTTATTTTTCTTTTCTTGTCTCGGTGACTGCCCGCACAAACTCCCTGTGATGTCAGGTTAATCATGCAGAGGTTTTACTTGAGCCTTTCCATTCTTCTAGGCCAGGGGAGTCTTCTGTGACTTTTATGATAAATTCTGTTGAACTGCACAATTTTCATCTTGTGCCTCATGTTCAAGGCTGGAAACTAGTAGAAGCGATTAATACTGATTACCGATACTAGTCGGTACCGAATAATTTTAAGCATGGCTGTATTGCTGTAGCCATTTGCCAGCCCGATGGCCACCTACCTCCTGCATAGTCCACTGGAACAAATCCTGTGTGTTTTATGTGGTCTCCACAGTTTTGGTCGGGTTGATCATATTGTTCAGATTCCTTACAGAAAGCATTTTGTTGCACTACAACTTGACTGCTTCTTGGGCTATGCAGATGTGGGTATTCATTTCCAAAGGATTTTTGTGAGTCTTTTGGTTTAAATTTAAGATTGTTGTTTAGAAAAGCTTAAGAATAAACTAATTGGTATCTTAGCAATACTAGGAAGATCAATGTGTTAAAAACTATATGAAAAATAATAAAATATTAAAGAGTTTCAAATAAAAGTGATAATTTAATCGAATTATTGAAACATAGAATTTGTGTTTAAACAAGGTATTAAATGCTGTAGATGTAATGAACACTTTTTGTTTTCATAGCAGTCTGGATGTGTCGGAACTTGCAAAAGCAGCTAAGAAGAAGCTTCAGTCTGTAAGTAAAGCTTCCAGTGTGCTGTGTGACACGTTTTTCTCTGAATGTGGCAAACTCTGTACTTCATCTTTCAACCGTTTTCAGCTGTTAACCAATTCCTGCTTAAATAAATGTCAACTCTGTAGCAAGTTAAAAGTCTGGAGAAAACCATGGAAATAGACAGGAATGGAGGAGTAGAGGTGATGACAAATCCATGATGGAGGACAAATACTTGATGGTCGTGTTTGGGGTAGTATCTCTAGGTCTGTCTGCCCAGTTCAGAACTTTAAACTTTGTTGTTTGTCTTTTTCTTGTGTATTTTATATAAATCTGTATGTGAAATGCTGCTCTTTGCCTTTACCTTTCTGGAATGCCGGAATAGTGCATTTCTGTCTGCTAGTTAGTTGGTAGTAATGCCAGCTCACTGGTTTTACTAAAGTGTTGGTGACAAGTCCTTGCACAAGTTAGAGTGGGGATATGTTTTTCCTCTATGTAAAGCTTTTAGCTGAACCAAATTGTATCAATGGATAAAAATTTTGCAGTTGGGGGAAGAACAATCCCGGTGATATTCTTCTATTCAACGATGTCCATTTTTCTCTAGAGGTAATGCTAGTGGTCATGAAAATTCCAGCTAAGTGAGCCAGCATGTGTAGAAATGGTATTCACGTAGTAATTAATGTGAACGAAATACAAATGATGCTTTAGAACTGGTTTTCTGCTGTTAACATGCTGTTAGTGCCTACTTTAAATGCGTTGCTAGCTAGAAGTAGAGGGATTCTCACACTGTATTTTTGCGAGTTGTGGTGGGTTGAGTCTGGCCACAAATCCAAAACACACCAAGCATCATGTGGGCTGCTCTGAAGAAAGGTAATTCCATCCCAGCCAGGCCCAGTACACAGGTAAAGCTACTGGCTTTCTTTGGGTTCAAGAATGACAGCAGTTGCTCTTTGATTAAGAATTTAGGACTCAAACTCTGGAAAAAGTGGGACTGATTTTCCTGTACGTAAAGCTAAGCCCTAGGAAAAGTCTTAGGTTTTTCCCCCCTTTTAGTACAGCTTGTCCTGGGGAAGGAAGATCATCCATCTATGCAGGCTTGCTGACACTGACAGTTGTCAAGTCTGGTACCCAGAACTCACGTTAGTGCACTGTACGTCAGGAAGTGAAACACCCACAAAGCCCTGTAACATTTAATTTCATGTCTGATCTTCCAACGGCTCGCTTCTTCGTAACACAAGTATCTCCCTTGAGCCATCCGCTGTAGGAACGCAGTTCTTCACTTGGGCCCACATCTACGGAGGTGTTTGGATACCTAATTCTCACAGTAGGTCTGCTTCACCCCAGATACTCAAGGTCTGATTCTGATCAGGTAGGAGAGGAAAAAAAGCCATTAACCAGTAAAGGAAAAGTGTAGAACAGTACTGTTGTCTCTATATCTGGCAATCAAGCGGTCTGTGTGTCTGCTTAGTGGCTTACTGTACTGTGCAGGCTGAGAAACACGGTCGTATCGGCTGCAGCACGGCCAAGGGAGAGCCGAGTTGTGCTCTTCTATTTTCTGTGTTACAGAGGTCTTACTATGTTTCATTTATTTTCAAGCTGTAATTGTTCTCTTCTACCCTTAGCTAAGCAACCACTTATTTGAAGAACTTGCCATGGATGTGTATGATGAAGTTGACCGGAGGGAAACAGATGCAGGTGAATAAGGTTTCCGGGAATGTGTATAATATAAATTTGAATTGTTAAATTGCATACAGGATGCTAGCGCAAGCCTATGTTCTGTTTAAAGTACTCTTGTATTCAGTAATTACTGATAATGGTAGTTTCTTTGTCTTGCATTGTCTGAAGGTGACGTTAATTGAAAAAATCTCGTGTTTTTCATGAAGCAGAGAACCCTCTGGGGGAAAAAGCCTTCCTTTGAATTGATTGTGTTTGTGTTTGAAATCGTGTTCTTTTATTCTTTGACATGAAACACTGTCAAATAGTACAGGAAGGTTATTCTCCTTTCTCTCTCTCTCTCTCTTTTGTTTTTTTTTTTGTCTTTTTCCTTCCCTGAGCAGTTTGGCTTGCTACTCAGAATCATAGCACGCTTGTGACAGAGACCACAGTGGTCCCTTTTCTTCCTGTAAATCCTGAATATTCATCAACCAGGAATCAGGTATGCGATCTTCTTAATACTGTAAAACTATTCTTATTTAATAGGCCAGGTATTCAAATTAGTGTTGCTTTACTGTGCTTCGCTGCTGTAGAAGAGTGACATCTACTTGTGAGACTATTTTAAGCTCTTTGTATTTGCCCTGCCCTGGAGTGTGCAGATGGATAGTTTTATTCACACTTTTTGCAATAAATGTAACTGAGCAATCAACTCGCTGTATGTGCTGTAGTCTTAGTTTTACCTGGGAATTCTGCTATTCATCTAATACACAATGTACTTTTTTTTTTCCCCCCCTCCTTTATTCTGTAATTTAGGGAAGACAGAAACTGGCTCGCTTTAATGCTCATGAATTTGCTACGCTAGTTATAGATATTTTAAGTGATGCCAAACGGAGACAACAGGGGAGTCCTCTCACTGGTTCAAAAGGTGACTGTACTTTTGGTTGTAGTCTTTCATACGCAATTCTTCGGTAGTTTAATTGATACCGTAGCCTCGTTCAGAAGTATTATATGAATTCATACTGTTTCTATAATGATGAGAACGAAATCACGCAGGTAGCAGGCTATTGATGACAGGTATTGGGCCACCAAAATAATGCCCAAATACAGAAGACTTGTCTGTTAAGGTTGGTATTTGTCATACAGTTAAATCAAGTGGGATATGTGCAATTCAGGAACATCTTTTTACGATGGTTGTGAATTTTATGGTAACTTGGCAAAATTTTCCAGAATATTCCTATACAGTTTTAGTGATACTTCTTTTGATTGGCAGCTAGAACAATGTCAGTGCTTTAGACGCCGGCTTTCCTGGCCACTCTATGCATGCGGGACTTTGCTGTAATTTAGATGGGCTTGAGCTTATTGCTAATTTGCCTAAAAATGTTTACTTTCTGTAGTTCTTGAGCATGGTAGATATCAAAGAATACAAATACCTATGCCAACAACCAGGCAGAGCCATAGTTCTAGCCATGGCGGTATGAAACAACATCTGCACACTAGATCTCCCTCTGGAGAGAAAATGCAAAATAATCTTTTCTAACTTTTATTTTTTGCCTGTATTTTTCATTTGAATGTTGACAGCTATTTTTCCAGTGTAGTCTCTTTTGGTTTGGTTGTTTTTTTTCCCCCCTTATGTGAATTTTATTTAAGCTACGTGATTCTCGCCACTTACTTTAACCTGTCTAAACACTTACAAGAAATAAAAAGACAAAATCATGAAACTTTGATGTTTTGGACAGTAATAATCCATACCTATTAGGTGGATCTAAATTAATTTATTTTTTAACTGGGCTAGTCAAATGGTACTTTATTATGGCGTGTCTTACATTGTCTTGCTGGATGAAGATATTTTCTGATTTTTTTTTAATTAATTACTTTAAAGTATGCACTTCCATTTCTTCTCTAAACTTACTAGTACATTTTAAATGGTGTTTGTTGATCTACAGAAAATGTGGAACTGATACTCAAATCAATCAGCAATCAACATAGTAGTGAAAGTCAGGATAATGACCAGCCTGATTATGACAGCGTTGCTTCAGATGAAGATACAGATTTGGAAACGAATGCAGCTAAATCGAACAGACAGAAGGTATGTTTGAAATATTTATACACATACCAAATTCATAAAGGTAATCTGTGCTCAGTCTTTCCCCTTGTGAGGGGATTTAACATGCATAAATGATCAGAAAATGAATATTTTAATTCATTTTCAAATTCATTTCAGAATCGTGCCTCAGTCTATGAACTTTAACAAAAACTTTTGTTAAAAAAAACACTTTTAGAAAAAGTGTTGTGACTTAAGGAACTTTTATGGTAAATTCTCCTCAGGAAAGGTAATGTGTGCCACTCAGCATCTCTGGAGTTAAGATACCGATCTAATTGCACAGATTAAATAATAATAATTAGTTTTGGTCTACCAAAACACTATTAATCAGTGATTCCATGGTATTTCACAAACATATACTGTTTTTTTACTGAAGGAATATTTACAGCAGACCAATAGTAACTGAGTGTTTTAAACCATTCCTGAAAATAACGCAGCATGGCCAAAAAAGGGGCAGTAAACTTAGTAGTTCTAGTTTAATCTTCCCTGGTAGCATGCACACTGGATATTTAGTAACCTGTCTTTTTTGACTTTCCAGTTCTATATTACATATTAAAAAAAAAAAAATCCTCGTGAAGGTGTATTGTGTCACTGAAATGCTGAGGGAAATGTTTTTGTGCATAGAGGAGCTAAGAACGGATTGACATCAAACTTCTTTTATATTGGGCTAAAATTAGTTTAATGAATGGATCTTATTTGAACTTAATTTGAACCATGATTCCTTTGAAGTTAATACGTGAAAAGCTGCCAAAATCTCATTGTCTTCTTTTCTTTTGGTAGTCTCTTTCTCAGTGGTGTAAGTATTGTTCTCTTTCTGCTTACAGAGCCTGGACTCAGACTTGTCAGATGGACCAGTGACAGCCCAAGAATATATGCAAGTTAAAAATGCCTTGGTGGCTTCTGAGGTAAAGATTCAGCAGTTAATGAAAGTGAACATCAACTTGAGTGATGAGCTGAGAATCATGCAGAAAAAGGTAACAGGCACAATAGTGTGGCCCCTTCATTTCTCAGTGCATTTTAAGTTGACCAGAATAAAACTGCTGAAACTGAAGATGCAATAACCCAGTATTACAGTAGTGAGAAAATTTATTTTAAAATTGAGCTGGTTTGGAATCAGATGAGACTATAAATGTATATGTGCAGCACAGGCTTTGAATGGGGGGTTTTTGGTGGGTTTTGTTTTGTTGGTTGTTGTTTTGTGGGCTTTTTTTTGTGGAGGTGATTATGATCTGCTTAGTTCCCTTTGACGTAGGTTTTCCAAGTGACAAGACAGTTGTTGCAAGTCTTGTATGTTTTTGCTGTCTTGCTTCAAGATAAGCAGTTTTCAACAATGAGGAAGTAAGTGCTAACGTGCATCTTATGTGTGTGCACATATGTATCTAATGTTCTTCCAACTTTTCTAGTAAATACATTGGGTTCTTTTTCCATTAATAAGCCTAGCTGGAATGAAGGGAAATTAAAATCTCAATCCAGTTTGGCAATAGAAAATAATCTGAAATGTGGCAATGCAGTCTAAAGTTTTTGTATACCAGGAGGCTAAGATTTATTTGTTTGCTTGCATTTGAATCCATGGGAAATGACACATAAAGGATGTGGGAGTAAACTCAATTACTGCTTCAAACCTTCAGTGTGAATTTTGTCTACACAGGGATAAGGTAGAGGTGTTGCATTTACAATATGAGTTATTATGTATAGAGTCTTAAAACAGCCAGAAAACCAAAAATTTTTTGCTAACATCCTGAATTTAAAGCTCCAAAACCCCAGTTTGGAAAACAGACTTTCTAATCTTTATGTGAACAAATCAATTTGTTGAATGCTTTGCCAGTGTTCTGGTAAATAGAGATTTTTGTGGGATAAAGGAGAATTTATCTCTGTATTGAGTTCACTGTCTGTCATGCGAGCCTAGAAAGAGCTGGCTGTTTCCTCAAATTCATTCTTTACCTCGTGTTAAAAGTCCTGTTTTCCAAATAATGACGGTACCGCATGACTTAGGGCATGTGCTGCAGAGAACTCCCTCCCTGTAGAGAAGGCTGGTCAAGCTGTGCTCCTGCAGAAGTGAACCTGTGCCGAGAGCTCGTTTCCCCGTTGTGCGGGGGCAAAGAGGCTGATGCTTTGGGGAGCGGTGGGAACTGCTGAGCTCTTCACATCGCGGCCCGGCTCATTCAGCAGATTCAGATATCCTGGTCTGTTCAGTGCCATCCTTCTCTTACAGTTGTGTTCCGCCCTGCAGATCTGTTGGGATGGTGAATGCTGCGAGGAACCTGGGAGATCTCAGGGTGTTTCCTTGGTCTTTTAACAGTTTGTACTGCTTGAGCATTTCTCTGCATCAATTACATTTTCACTTATATTGAGTTTCTTTAAACAGATATAGACTATTTAGGGTAAAAAAAATCCCAACAAACTCTTTAGGGCCTATGAATTAATGAGGCTTTAGTAGATTTATGTGGTGTAGCAGGAGAGAGATCATTGCTGTGCTGCAGCTGAACTTGTTTTGAAAGATGGCATAGCCAGGGCTCACTCACCTTGAAGACGAGGCACTGATTTTATGGCCTGATGATGTATGTAGCCACGGGGCTTCTTTAACTTGGTGTTTAGTGGCTCTGGATTGGTGAAGAATCGATATAGCCCTGCGCCATTGCAGAATGCAGGGTGGGAGGAAGGGGTCGCGGCTGCCTTAGCTCTAGGATCCTGGGAACATCAGTGGAATATGGGAATTCTCTGCTGGGTTAGTTGGGGCAAGACAGCGATATATTCGTACTGTTTCAGCAATTCTAATGCAATAGATGTCATTCAAGACTCTCCCTCTTTTTTTTTTTTTTTTTGTTTTCTAAGCAAGGGCTTAGAAGGTCATAAACTAATAAAAACCTATCCACTTTATGTTATTGGCCAACTCTGTATCTAATATTTTGCATGGCAATTACTAAGCAAAAGGTGCTAATTAGAGAAGAGGCAAAGCTGCACTTGATGAATGCTCCTTTAGAACAGATTCTTCCTAAATAAAAATGAAAATAGTTCTGTTACTTCAGTGGTTATTCTAAATGAAAACGTTTGGGTTTGGTGGTTTGTTTGGTTTTTTTTATGCCTCTGGATCTTTTTAGGTGGTTAACAGTTTGTTTGGTCTCAGTTTACATTAGCTGTTGGCTAAAACTGCACCAAAAGCACGTTTATAGAGTGTGGGAGCAGTTTGGAAGGAGACTATAAAGTTGACCTATTTAATTGCTTTTAATGTCAAACTTCAAAGGAGTGGCTTAGCTCCTGGCTGATCCTCAAATCTTAAGACTTGATGTGTTTTACTACAGAGTACGCAAAAAGGGGCGAGAAAAAGCATAGATTATCTTGATAGAAGCCTGCACATCTGACTTAGGGTTCTGGGAAGTGCTCTAGGTAAAGTAGGATTTTTTTTGATAGAGATAATGTACTTGAAGGTTCATATGATGCAAAGTAAATGCAAGTAGTAAACACACAATTTCCTGTTTAAAAGGCCATCAGCTGTTTGAAATATTGTAATCAATTATTGTTAGAGAATTGCTGATACTGACTTTTTTTACATCCTTTCTTTATGATGTGTTAATATAGCAAACTTAATCTAAGTAACTCCACAAGAAAAAAAATCAGAATTGCTGCATTTTTACTATCCATCAAATACATAGTAATAAAATGCTTTAAAATTATTTCTTGTTGGCTTCTTAGAAAGCAGTAGCTGATACTTAATTTTCATAAGCTAAACTCTCTCCTTGCTTTGCAGAGCAAGCTCTAGTTTTCTTTGCGCTGCCTCTGGTGTCTGTGCTGTAGTTCTGGCATTTTCAGATTTCATAGGCCTTATATTAAAGTCCTCTATTAAGTTCTTGAGTTGACTGCTGAAATGGATCACTTTGCTGGAAGAACTGTTTTGTTGGCAGTCCTTCCCCCCACCTCATTGTATTACACAATTCACGTACCAGTACGGCCAGGCTGGAAGAAATGAATTGTGTGTTTTTAACTACAACAGACAATTTTAAGATCTAATTTAACTTGCATCCCAGCGAAAAGTGATGGAAGTCAGCATGTAAATATTTCCAGATCTTGAACATAGATGTTTCTATGCTTATACTAAGCAAGTCAAGTAGATCTTGAAAAAGAAATCAAGCCCAAGCCACTAGTAACTGGATTTACTAGTAGAGCTGACAAGCGTGTATTGTATAGTCGGTTTGCTTTTGACGCTTGCTATTAGAAAAACAAAGTCCCACTGCTAAACATTTCTTTCAGCTTCAAACGCTACAGAGTGAAAATACCAACCTCAGAAGACAGGCCACAACCAATATATATCAGGTCCAAACTGGTTCTGAATACACAGACCCTACCAACAATTCTTCTTTAAAGCGGCGACCATCTGCACGGGGTAGCAGACCCATGTCCATGTATGAGACTGGATCAGGTCAGAAACCCTACCTCCCCATGGGAGAGGTCACATACCCAGAAGAAAGCATAACAAGACTGCAGCCTTTCCCTCCACATGTAAGTAAAACTGCTGATGCTTCTGCATTTCTTCTTGTGTTCAGCTTTTCTGTCTGTTCCAACTCTGCTCATTTACCCAAGCTGCTCAACTGTCTGCTTCAGAGTGAATTTGAACTGTAAGAATTGTTAATGTTTGCTGTATTAACATGTCTGCAGGAGCTTGAAGTTTTGAAAAGTAAAAGCTATAACAATTCTGGAATATGTAAACTGGAGCTCTTAGCTTCTGCTCAGCTGTTTCTTTTAACCACAATGTATATGCCAAATATCAACGTGTAGCTGTTTGAACACCAGGAGGGGGGAAAAATATAGTATTCTGAGAAGGAAAAGTTTAAGGGGTTTCTTTCTTGAGATATACAAGCGTGTGCCAATTTATGGAACTTCAGAACCACCTTTCAAAAATAAAATAAAACTGAAGCTAACTGTTTCATTAGGCCACCAGTTTCTTATTCTGAGTTTGCAACTGAAGGCTGAAGGTGGTTTAGATCCGTTAGTTGAACAAATTCTTCTGGTTTAGTATTTTCTTGTATGACGTGCTAATAGTGGATAGGGAGCTCTGTATTAGCCACAAGGATTCTGCACTGACATGTTCACACTTTAGATAAGTGACCCAACACACACTAGTGCTTATTAAATTTTTTTTTTTTTTTTGCATCTTTTTAGATTGCCATGTGGGCAGGAATATGGGACGCTAGTTTTTAGGCACGTATTTAACATTTGTGGATTTGTTTCAATATGTTTCCCTGTTGGCAGCACTATCTTGTATTTTCTTCCAGATAAACAATTAAGCCCTTTAAAATATATTTGGAAGTTAGTGGGGTGGTTTTTTTGGGGTTTTTTTGGCATGAGGGAGGGCAGATGTCCATGCACATTCCAAAGAAGACAGTTCAGTGCACCGGAGAATTGGTGCAGAAATTTGTATGCTGGGTTTTTCCCCCCGCTTCAGTTAAATTAGTAAGAACTTCAGACTATGAAATCTAGATAATTTTAAATTATATTGGCATGTTGATATAAAGGCAGTTCTGGCAGCAAGAAATGTCAGAATTCTTTTGTATGTGGCAGTGTTTGTAAAACATGACAGTGCTTTGTATAGGTCATTTGGTTTGAAATTTGGATAAGCAATAGCAGTTCTGAAGCATTAATTTGTTATGTGGAGTTAGTTAATTTGGTATTATGGTGAATGTATTTTATTCACTGTGGAATTTAGCAGCTCTGGAATATCAATATTAGAATTAACATGAAATCGTATTTTGAAAGAATTAAGTCCACTCAGGCTTAGCCAAATACTCAAAATCATTCTTGCTTTGTCATCTCCATGGTTTTAAGAATGTTCCTTTATTTCAGTTAAGAATTTATTTGTGTTTTGGTTTTGTTTTTCCCGAGTGTTTTTCTCTTTCCCATTTTTAGATCGGGAGGAGTGCGTTTGTGACCTCCTCTTCATCTCTACCTTCCTTCCCCTCCACGCTTTCCTGGTCAAGGGATGAAAGCACACGAAGGGTTAAGTACCTTCCCAATTGGTCTTTTGCCTGGAGGAACTGGCAATCTCCCTAGAAGCCATTATGCCTCTGTCTTCTCCCCTTTTATGCTGACTGGCCTTCATGCTTGCATGAAGCAGTATTTCATCACTTTCCCTTTCTTCTGCCACCCTGCTGCGATACCTGCCTGTCTCTAACTTCACAACCGCTAAAATCTTTAGCATTTAACACCATGCACAGTACCTCCAGATCACTTGTTCAACTGCCTAACGCTGAAAACAACCAGAAGACAGGTTGGTTGCTGTTTGGAAAGTAATTTGGCAGGCACTTGCTGATCTTTCATAAGCCAATATGTAACTTCCTACTGACTGAAACGCGCTGCATGAGGCATCTAAAGCTCACCGGGTCCTAGCTTTGAAGCCTGCTTTCTTGGGGGCTGTCAGTGTGCACCAATCCACGTTGGTACTGATGGACCCTTGGTCTTGCAGAGGTTCATGAGTTTGAAGTGAGTTCTTTAAGCATCCAGATAGCCATTTGTGTTGCCCACCGATTTAGTGTCAGCTAGCCTGCTCTCTGCTGACCTTGGTAGAAGAAAGACTGAATGGCCATAGGAACTGGTTTTTAGCAAGACTCCTTTCAGGGCAAGATTAAAGACACTGAGAATGTATAAAGGAAGCTTCTATTGGTGTTCCATCAGGATTCACAAAACTTTTTATTAGGTTTTTTGTTAGCTCCAGTACTGGTTCTGGGAAAAAAAAAAAAAATGCAGTGTTACTAAGAAACATGAAATGCATTCTGTAAGTTTATGTTGTTCCCAAGACAGTGTCCTTGCTGTAGCCTCATATGTGAGCTATTAGCTATTTGAAGAAGCCTTGTCCAGCTTCTTAAACTTTTCTTAAACAGTTTTCTTTTTGTCGTGGGACACTTAAATCTAGTCTTACTCAAATTCATTTTTCTAGAAGTGTGCATAAAATGCCACCTGTGAAAGAACACATTTAGCGGGGCAAATAGTTTGATAGACTAGTCTGTCTGTGACAGCTTCTTTTCTAGACTATGGTTTTTTTGGGAGTCCTCAAAGTAATTGCAAAAGAGTTCAAAAGAAGAGAAAAG
The DNA here is from genome assembly GCA_000699545.1 of Podiceps cristatus. Classification (NCBI taxonomy): domain Eukaryota; kingdom Metazoa; phylum Chordata; class Aves; order Podicipediformes; family Podicipedidae; genus Podiceps; species Podiceps cristatus. The sequence continues at coordinate 20,666 of KL266486.1, forward strand.
CAGAGTGCATTTGCCGCTCTAAGATAACATCCATTTTGGACTGTGAAGGGACTGTGGCTGAAGGAATGGACCCTGAGCAAGTATAGCTTAATGTGTGACAGACTAACGAACGCTGAAGATGAACACCCATAGCTTTTACGCTGCTGCTCGACCAGCCTGAGCTACCAGCTTGCACTGCTTGCAGAAAGTGCCCTCCTCATCAGAATGAGTCAACTACATTTCGAGGTCTTGCTCTTACTAAACCTCCTTAACTTTAAAGCAAGTATGGATACAAGGTTGTTTGGGCTGTTTTTAGCTGTTTGTCTCATTTCTAAGAAAATAATGAGTAGTTTATACCCATTTTGTTTTATCAAGTGCTCAAGATTTAGGCTTTGTTTATTTCTGTGTTAAAACAAGACTTTCTGAGAGTAAACTTGAGAAAGAAGTATTTGTATTTATTTGTAAGACTTAGCTGATTTTGAAAAGATCTTTCAAGAAAAGTTCTCTCATTTTGCTGTGCTTTTGCTGTGTGGTTAATACAATGAAATCAGTACCGTCTCATTCCATTTCTTGGGCAAACGTTGCAGAGTCTCTAATCGACTTTTACTGTATAATACTAAATTTTTCAAAAAACCAAATCTGTGGGTTTAGATGTTGAATGGTCATTCTCTGGCCTCTTCCTGCCAGGGTAAAGAACCTGCTTTTTAAATTCTTGTGTCCCTGTTTTATTTTGACTGTACAGTGTTTGGATGTACCAGTCAAGAAAATACTAGTTTTGCAAGTAGGGCTAGGTGATAAAATTACAAGGGAATATCTGGCTAGCTTGGTCAAACGCAGATCTAGCTGTGGCTGCAGTTGTTCTCAGTACTAGAAAATTGCAGACGTTTGGTGGTTTTATTGCACACTGATTCTGTAGTATGTTACTGATTCCGCAATATCCTGTTCTTGGAATTCATTGTTGCCATTTGCATTTTGGACCATAGAGTAGAGTTCTCTCTCTGGGAGAGGGGAAAGGTTAGACCCTACATGTAATGGTTTCATATCTTGTCACTTTTACAGTTGATCTTTACTAGCTATACTGAGAGGTGAGTGTTCAAAAAAAGCCTTTTTTTTTTTTTTTTTTTCTTCTGTGCAGTGACTTTAAAATGGGCAGAAAGTGTTCGTACTCCATCTGCTTCAGGGTTAGGAACTGTTGGTTTTAACATTAGATGAGTGCTTAACAAACATACTGGATCTTAACCGATGAAAACCATTCCTAGTCACATTTTTGGTCTGTCCTTGAGGTAGAAGTATTATTTCATAAGTGTATGGATCAGGGATGCAAATTGAAGGTGTCCCTTATGGTCTAACACTTGGGATTCGCTCATTTTGCCTTCAGAGTTTCTGTAAAGCTCCAAGGCGGGTTCTTCACTGGAGGTTGTGAGGGGCCCTATTACGCGAACAGTGTCTGTGACTCAGGCAGGAGCTGGTGCAGAGGCTGATCTGTACCTGCAGGGACAGTGACGGGGTGTACTTGCAGATGGACGAGCTGTTCCAGGCACTCTTGATGTGCTCTGCAATTTTTAAGACTAGAATAGGCTGATGCGCGGTGATCCTGGGGCCTGGCTGAGGATGGGGGTGTGCCTCAGGGCTTCAGACTGCAAATTCGTGTGAACTGCAGAGGTCGGCCTGACAGTAGCATAAACCTCCAGGACATTGTACTGCCAGGGCATAAACTAGCCAAGGAGGCTAAACCAGGCCAGAGGAGGGAGCCTAGCTCTCTAACTAAAAGTTTGCTTTGAGTCTCTTGCTGGCAGAGGGGGCTGTATGTTAGGATCTGCAGGGAGAGCACTCGAGCTGTCATGCTGCAAATACGCTTACTTGTGTTAGGAGCTTAGGAAAAAATCCTGAGCATCATCCTGGCCCGTGGATTGGATGCTTTCCTGGGAGGTGCAGAACTGGTCTGTATGGGGTTAGGTGGTGAGTGATTTGCCGTTGCACCTGGGAAGAAGCACATGTGCTCAGAGGCAAGTGGCACTCCGGTTCCCGGTGTGGACACGGTCACTGTGCACCTCCCCAAGGAATGGCATGTGAAGGGGAGAGCGGGAAAATGTTGGGCCACTGGGCCTCTGGCTGTTTATGGCCTTCACCCTCTGGAGCAGCACTCTGCAGTGGGCCTTCCCGTGCTCGGTCTGGCCTCCACTCTGCAGTGGGCCTCCCAATCTAGATTTCGCCTCCTAATTCTGTGGTGAGCCTCCATTCTGAGATGAGAGTCAGAGGCTCAGTTCACCCTCCACTCCACTGTGTGCCTCTCACTCTTGGTTCAGACACCCACTCAGCTGTGGGCCTTCACTCTGGGTTTGGCCTTCGCTGTGGATTTGGCCTCCAAGCTCATTTTGGTATCCCACCCTTCATTCTTTGCTCTGGTTCAGACTCCCGGTTGGGTCAGCCTCCCACCTGCGGTTTCCCCTCTGCTTCATCCGTCTCTACAACACCTGGTCCAGCCTCTACTTCCTACTGTGCCTACAGTGGTCGCACTGGCCTTCGTTTCCTTCTGTGCCTCTTGCCCTCGTTTCAGCCTCCACTTTGGATTTGACCGACCACCCTCCTTTTGACACCCTTTCTTCCGTGGCTGAGGCTTCCTGCCTTTGTTTCATCCTATACTCTGCTATGGGCCACAACTCTCACTTGGCTGCCTGAACATGTTTCGGTCACCTGTCTGCAATGGACCTCAACTCTCCACGTTGTGGCCACCCAGCACCGTTTCAACTTCCCATCCTCATTTCAGCCTAATATCTCCAATGGGCTTCGGCACTCCTCATTTTGAGCTCCTACACCTGTTTTGGCGTCAATCATCAGTGGCCATGAATTCTACTCATTTCTACCTTCCACCCCAGGTTCGGCCTCCCACCCTCAGTGTGGCTCAACTCCTCCCCCGTTTCAACCTCCCATCCCCATTTTGGCCTCCCACCGGCAGTGGGCTTCAACTCTCCCCGTTTGGGGTTCCCACCCGCAGTAGTCCTCATCTCTCCTCGTTTGACCCCCCACTGCTGTTTTGGTCTCCAATCCACCGTGGGCCTCAGCTCTCTTTTTTTTTTTTTTTTTGCCTCCCACACCTGGTTCGGCCTTCCACCCGCAGTTTGCCTCCAATTTGCAATGACCCTCAACTCTCCCCGTTTCAGCCTCCCACACTCATTTTGGCCTCCAATCTGCAATGGTTCTCAACTCTTCTGTATTGGTCTCCCATCCCTGTTTCGCTTCCAGTGCGCCGTTGGCTGTAACTCTCCTTTTTTGGGCCTTCCCTCCTCATTTTGGTCATCTTTCTGCAGTGGGCTCCAAATTTCATCTGTTCGGCTTCCTACATATCCTTTAGTCTTCTCCACGCAGCTTGGCCTCCTCCACAGTGAGCCTCCCGGCATCCTTTCCGTCTACAGTCTTTATATTGGCTTTCATATTGCAACCGTCCCCAATGCTCGTTCCGGTCTCCCATTCTGCAGTGGGTTTCTTTGCCCGGTTGGCCTTTGCTCTGTGGGGAGAGCCTCATGCCTGATTTGGCCTCTCCTCTGCCATGGGCCTTCCACAGTGGCTTCGGCCTCCCACCTTGTGCTGGGCCTCAGTTCTCGTTCCAGCCTGCCATGCTCAGTTTGGTTTCTGCTTTGTATCCAGCCTCCCATGCTGTGTCAGGCCTCCAGCCTCCTGTGGGCCTCCTGTTCTTAGCCTGGCCTCCTTCTCCCTGGTCACACACACACACACACCCTCCAGTGGGCCTCCCGCTCACTTTTCAGCCTCCTGCTTCGTGGTGGCCCTGCACTCTCTAGTCTGGCATCTGTTCCCCTGTGGGCCTCCCCCACGTGCCCACCTGGCCGTTTCGGTGGCAGGGGAAAGACGCCGTGCTGTGACTGTCTGTCCCTCTCCTTAGCCCTGCTGGGTGCCGAGCAGAGCCCTCGCTCGGGGCTGGGGGCTGTGCCATGGTGGCAGCACCCAGGGCCGTGGGTACGAGCTGGCAGCAGGAGCCTGGCACAGGGCAGGGGGTATGCACTGGGCTCCAGGGTAGCAGGCAAGACTGCGTACGCAGGACGTGGTGCTGGCACAGCTCGGGGCTCTTCTTTCTTGCACAGTGCTGAAATAAATCTGTATTCATTGCAGACCTCAAAGCTGGAGAAGCAGAGCAGCGTGTCGGAGAGTGACTACGATAACCCCACCACCCCTGTAGAGCTGGAGGAGATAGGGTAGGTGCCGTGACGCAGAGCTGACGCTGCGGTGATGCAGAGCTGACGGCATGTTCCGCGCTGTTGGAGGATGGGGAGTTGTGTAAGCAGCCGGTTCCGTCCCGCAGGACTGACCTCTGCTCCTTTGCAGGTCGGGCAGGAAGGGCCGGCAGAGGAGCGTCATTTGGCAGGGGGAGGGATCCATCCCTGAAGACGCTGACACAGCCCCCAGCTCCAGTTTGCCCAGTACAGAAGATGTGATTCGGAAAACTGAGCAGATCACTAAAAACATTCAGGAGCTGCTGAGAGCAGCACAAGAGAACAAGCATGACAGGTAAGGTGTGAGTGCCGGAAAAGTTCCTGAGTTTGTGAGAAAACAAAATTCTTCAGATGTTTGCAGCAGTACAGCCACCACCTGTGCTAACGCTGGAGATGGTGATTCCACACCTACAGAACGCGTAGGTCCATGCTGTTTCCCGGCGCACGGGGCCTGGTGTCATGGGGTGAGCAGGGACAAGCGACCAGCGCAGGTGGTGGGAGCACATGTGCCCGTCCAAAACGGCAGCGCAGCCCCGGTGAGTGGGTCCTGGCTGCAGCACTGCCTGCCGCCCGCTCTGGGCACGGCAGGGCAGGCGGGGGAGCAAAGCGCTAGTGAGGTCCTGCTGCAAAGTGAGTGTTGGTTTAGATGTGCTCACGTGTTGCAGAGAACTTGGCCTAAGTTCCTCTTGGAGCTTCAGACCTCCATTTTCCTGGGCGCCCTTAGGTAAGGGCACCCTGCAGAAGTGTGGTAGTGACACCAAGTCTTGTTTCAGGAAAAGACTGCAAAGGCGGGGAGACTTTGGCTTTCCTACTGAAATACTAGTAGGGATAACGTACCAGCAAAAGCTATTTGAACTGTTGGGTTTAGACGCAGACATAGCTGAGCAGGCAGGAGACTGTTCCCTCGGGGAACTTCTGGCCCAACTGAACAATTAATTTTCAGAACAGCCGTGAGCGCATAGGAGTGGCACTGCCCTTGACCGATCATCAGGCGGTGCTCCTGCCCAGCTCTTATAGAAGACTGTCAGTAATGTCAGTAATACTGAGTTACATCTTCCTGGGTGTGAACACATTGTAGGTCTGGAACAGCTTTGGTCGCCAGAAAATCTGAATTTGCAGACTGGCAGGTCTGACGTTCTGCCTCCCACCCCAAGTTCTGTGCCCGCCTTCGCCTCTGAGAAGCGGCTGGCGATTTATGTTAAGCCCTCGCTTCCTGCCTCGCTGAGAGAAGTGCACAATAATGGGGCCACTTCTCTGCTGTGTTTTTTCCTTCTTGTACTTTTCTATTTTTAGAAGGGCCAGCACACAGCCTCTCCTTCTCACGCTGGATGGCGAGCTCTAACGTGTTCGTGCTGAGCTCGTTGCCCTTGTTCATAACCTTTTCCGCTGCAGTCCCTTGTTGCTTGTCTCACATCATAATGAGAAGCAACAGTAAGAGAAGCTTCAAATGGCTTTGGTTTTTATATATATCACAATTTACAGTATTTGAATTGTATTAAAAAAAAAAAATCATTGAAAGAAACAACGCAGCATACCTAGCTTTCTCTGTTAAATTGAACAGATTTTTAAACAACTAACGTTCTTTATTCTTTTCTCTTCTGTACTGTGTGTGGAGTAGGGTGTTTGCCAGTACTTAAACGAGCACAATCTTGCGAAACACTGAACTGTGAAGCTGCTGTTCTTTGCTTTCCAGTTCCCTGGCTTCGTCTCAGCGGGCCGAGAACTGGACAGCCTGGAGCACGCTGGAGATGGCGCAGGCTTGTTCCGTCGTTCTCTTTTGCAGTAGGGGAACGCTTCCTCAACCAACTGAGCTACTCGGGGGTCTAATAATGTGGCTTCCAGCTAGTGATGGGAACATTGTAGATAAAAATCACGTGCTGCATAGATAACCAGAGAGTAATAAAACGATGCAAGAATGTAATTTATTAATGAAACACTTTCTTCCCTTTTTTCTTGCTTTCTTCTGTTCCTTTTCCTGCGCTCAACTGGCCGAGCAGACCATTAGAGCGTGCAGGCACGCTCAAGCTCAGACACAGCCTCGGCTGCTTCAGCACGCTGGTTCCCTGGGCTGAGCGAGCTCCGCTGCAGCCTCTGACCGTCCCGCAGCCCGGCCCTGCCTCCTGGTACTCTGGCCTCTGTCCCTGCCTCCCAGGCACAGTGTCCTTTCTCTTTCTCTCTGCTGCCTCTCTCCCCACGCACCATCTGCACAGGGGTCATTGAAGGCCATGCATGAAATGAAACTGCAGCCAGCCCCTACAGTCGCAAACCTGTGGTGCTGCCCGTTCAGTCGGAGCTCCTGGTATCGATGTAATGGGGAATGGCGTCGCAGCTGGGAGCTGTAACTCTCTCTGCTGAAAAAGACTCTCCTGTCTCTGTTCTGTTTATTGTCCATCGAGATAAATTATCACAACTTACAGCAGAACGTGTGGTTGCTGCTTCTGTGCGCTGTTGCAGAAGTTTCACGGTTCCCAAGGTGTGACATTCACACCTGACAGCTTAGGCTGTTTATACAGCTGGCGTGTCAAATGTGATTGTTTGTATCTTTAATCAGTAGGAAAAGATGTGTGTTTATATAGTAGCTTCCAGCCTGACCAAGGTATTGTTTAATAATGCCTAAAATAAAAACGAAATGTAAGTGAGATGTTCTTTAAAACAGAACTTCCCAAGTTCAGACCCCCCGTGTTATTGCCAGGTATCAGGACTGGAGGAAGAGGTGTCCATGAGTTACTGCTAATGATGGATTCTTTTTTCCAAGCTGTCACTACTTGAATATCTCCCTGATACCTTACTGGAATGTGTGTAAACTCAACAAATGTGTCAGCTTATTTCATGAGCTCAGAATGAGTGTTTAGACTATAGAACAAAGCCATTCCTCCAAGGCACACTGTGAACCTTGCAGCTGACCTAGAGAACGTATTATGAACTATGTGTTGTTAAACTTGGTCTCTTTCATTCGAGTTATTCTTAGGGCTTTCTCTGCCTTGTTAGTGAAGGGTTTCATCAGCAAGCTGGCTTTTTAATGAGGTGGGTGGCTTGCAGGGAGCAAATTAATTGTCAACTCAATAACAGAATGGGAATTACAGTGAACTTGGAAGACTTGTCTCCACTTTTATTTATTTGGAAGAACTCGGGTGATATGAGACATATGGAAATACTTGTTTTTAAAGTAATTTTCCTGCATTGCCAAAATGACCCCCGTGTGTCGCTTCTTTCTCAGTGCATTTGCAAGTGACCTGTTTTTGCACCTTTGGTATTGCAAGATGACTGTGTAAATAATGACTGTGGGCGTTTGGGTTTCTAGCGGGGGGTTGCTTCAGAGGGCAATGATCTACCATAATCTGCAGATGCTGAATATTTTTCTTGAATGCTGTTGCTTTGTGATTTTTGAGATTCTCTTGCTTAAGATAGAATCATGTTAACTAACGCTGAAATTGAGTCTTTGAAGCATAAAACTAAGTCTTTTGAAATAAGACTTTTGACAGACCACACTAACACGGCGCTTCACAGCAGCTTATAGTAAATAGTTTTAAGATCTGTTTTGAACAGACCAATTTTCATTTGGTATGTAAGTCAGACGTGCAATCTATGAGGACTAATGGAATCTGGCGTTTGTTTTATTAGCTAACTCAAAAGAACTACTGAAAATTAGCCTAAAACTCACACACTGTGAAAGCAGTTGGTCGTTCAGAGATGCATGTATCTATCTGTAAGCTGCTGTATGAGAATTGCGCCTTGTCTGTTTACTGAGTGTAAATTAATCCGAGAAGGCATCTTGGCATTCTTAAGTTGCCTTCATATGATGTTTTAGCTAAACTTTACCAATGAAAGCAAGGTACAAATTCTGTACTGAAGTTCGACCTGTTCTCAGTAGACGTCTAGCCTTCCAGTTTGTAAAATGAGAAGGGGGAAACACGTGCGTAGTGCTGCGTCCCTGGCTTCAGCTGATAATGACCTGCTAGAGGGGCGGCAGTAAACCTTGGAGTCACGGTGTGTCCTCAGCGTGCGTCTCTGCGACGCGCTAAAGCCTCCAGCCGGCTGCTGACCCAGAGAGCCACGTGTTTGCTGGAGACCGTGCAGCGGTTAGCTGAGGACCGGTGGGTTAAAAGCTCACGGAGGTCAGGCTTCAGTGTTTGGAATACAGTTTGTGGGGTTTAAGGTATTTTGGTAACAGGTGCAAAGTGGTTTTTTAAAAGCTTCTACTTTGTAACTTATACATGGAAAAGAAGTGCAGGAAAATTGCACTGCCCCAGCGGTGTAGACCAGAGAGTCCTGTAAATAACAACACCTGACTGTTCGGTTCTTTTTAAGAGTTTGGGTGGCCAAAACTCTGAAATGTAAAATCAATTGAAACACCTTTAGTGGGTGTGGGGTTTTTTGTTTGTTTGTTTGTGGTTTGTTGTTTGTTTTGGTTTTTTTAACTTCAGAGATTACTGGAGATTTTTAGCAGCTTAGATCCTTAGCAGTTTTAAAACTTTTCTTTTAGTAGACTGGTTTTGCAGTCTCTTGGTTTATGCAAAAAGAGCTCTTTCGAAACCGATGGATAGAGATTTCCCTAAAATGGCAGCAAGCTAAACTGACTCAGATCCCACATACAAAGTGGGGGTTTAATCTGCTTTTGATTGTCAACGCTGTCCTGAGGAAAAACAGGTGCTTTTTTTTCTTTCCAAAGGACTTCTGTGTCACTGAGTTTTGTTTACATATTTTCAAACCGCAGAATTTTGCTCTACTTTGTGCCCGACTTACATTAACCACTTTGCTTGGCCAAGCTCTCCCACACGTAACAATGTGATGTCGATTGTGCATACCCCAAACAGAACGAGCTGAGTGATTTTCCGTACCATTTGGAGACGATTTCTAGCATTTGAATTGCTGGGCAGAGGGCAGGTTAGGAAACGTGAGCGTATGAATTAATGTGAGTTAATATTCATAGACAGGTTTCCGTAACGGCATACAAATTGAGGCACTTTCTGACGTTTGGTATAACAGGTGTGGGCAGTTAGTCCTTCAAACAAACTTTGATCAAAGAGCAATGAAAACTTAAGAAATAATTGTCCACTATTGGGTAAGTTCTTGCTTTTTCTGAAGTCACGTAGTTACACGCGAGCTTGTGCCGCAGTATGCAGGGAATGCTGAGGAGACACCAGGAGTCACCACGTTGTGTCTTGCGCTACCTACTTCTGTTGCCTTCAGTGCAGCCTCCAAAGATATTTTTAGAATATACATGGGGGTTTTGTTACTGGGTTGTTCTTACAATAATAGCCACTGACAAGTGAAATTGAAGAGGAAAGGGAGCCTTTACATAATGAATAATACATTGCACCTTTTTGCAGCTATATACCGTGCTCCGAGAGAATACATGTAGCAGTAACGGAAATGGCAGCCTTGTTCCCAAAAGTAAGTACCTTTCAGCATTTTTTAATGAGGTTTTGGCCTCATTAGTAGATTTCCCTTCAGTAAGTGAAAACCAAAAGCCAAAGGTGGGGAGAAATGACTAGGTCTTTTTGTCAAATCTTGCATCTTTGTGTTTATTAGCATGCCAGGCAGGAAGGGCTAAGGTGTGAATCCAGGCTTTTAATTTTACTCTTGAACTTAAAACTCCAAGAATTGCACACGGTTCCTCCAAACCCAGGGGCCACTTGCATCGAGCCTGAGGAGCTGTGTGGCTATATGGGAATTTTGCTAGGCTCGTCCCCCTCAAGTTTCTAATTGAGTGCTGTGGCCGGGATTTCTTACATGCAGGTATGTTTAGGTCTACCAAAGTGATCTGTTCCTTCACAGCAGATTCAGGGACTGAAACTTCCATGATTAGTTTTTTGTAAAGTCTTACCTACCTCTGTAAAACTGCAAGGAGAATCTAATGCTGGGGAGCCTACCAGAACCGGTTGTCTCGTACGCGCTGTACCCTGATGTCAGCCAGGACATGGGCTGGGCTGCAGAAAACGGCACTAGAAAATTTGTATGAGTAACTTCCTGAAGGAGAGCGTGGAGCAATGTTCCCCGTGTGCTGCCTGGCAGCAGTTTGAAACGCCCCTGAGATGAGAGAGGAGAAATTCTGGGAACTTGTTTCATCTGCCCCTGCCCCACGTCTCTGCAGCGACGTCTTACCCCATCTCCTGCAGCACAAGAAGTCCGTGCAGAAGGCAGGGCCCTGGCAGCGCGTGCCCTGTCAAAAGCGGCTCCTGAACCACTACCGGCTGATTGAAAGCGATCCTAAGCCGGTTTTGTTGTTCTGTCAAGTTCAACTTCTGCTTTCCTTTCCCAGAAACCCAAATCTGAACTGGTAAGGACTTCTTTGCGTCTGCTGACATCTAGTGCCTACAGACTCCAATCCGAGTGCAAAAAAACCCTTCCCGTGGAGACCTGCCCCACGACAGACATCCAGCTGGTCACGCAGCAAGTTATCCAGTGCGCCTACGACATCGCCAAGGCTGCGAAGCAGCTGGTTACCATCACGACCAAAGAGAACAACAACTGAGTCACACTTGGCTTTTTAGTCTTGTTTTTTAAAGGTTGAATTTCAAATATAGGTGTGGAACCGTTCAAATTTTTATGAGAAAAGGTAAAGGGGAAAGAAACTTTTTTTAAAAAACTCAGTATTATTTTTGCATGTTTTCTAACAACGTTATGATTAATTTAACCCACTGCCTTATTTTGTGCCTGTGTTGACAGTTTAGTTACCGATAATAGCATGTTGCGAATAGCTGTTGAGCCAATATCCTGTACCAGCGTTGTATCAAGCTCTCGCTAGATGTTTCCCTGGGGCCACGTTCTGCTTTCAGATATTGCTTGCAAAATTCCCGCTGAAGTCAGCTGCGCATGTCAGAGGGCAGAATCCCGCCCCTGCGCTGCCCGTCCTGGAGCCTCATGTGCCGTGATGCCCCTGACGGAGAAACCTGCGGCGAAACGGGCTCCGAAGGCTCCAGGACCGAAACTGCTACCCGGCAGGAAGACGGGTGTAGTCCCGGTGACGGAGTACAAGCCGAGTATTATCTGTTCCCATATCGACTGTTGTGCAATAATAATATGTTTTTAGTCTGCTAAAACAATAGTAGTTGTGGGCATCTGAGCTTATTACGTGTAACTATACCAGGTCTTTGTCACTTTATCTGTTTTGGAAGGAATTTGAGACTTAATAGTTATTTCTTTTAGTTGTCACTATGCCATTAATATATATGTTTGATGTTACTTTAGGGCATTAGTGGTTAAAATATTATCCTTTGTTTCTGATTTAATAATTCATTCTTTAGTTTCCTACAGAATTTTACTGTCACCTTCAAGGCACCATCTTGTTAGCAGCAGCATTGCTCAGTAACTCAAGATGCAGACTTCTGTGATAATTAAAAAAAAAAAAAAAGGAAGTTAGATGAGTGCCAGTGCAAAAGCAGCTGTGTCTGCCACAGCATATAACCTCTGTACCTCAACATATCCAAATGTGAAAAGATTTTTTAGTAAGATATCTAGTAATTTTTATGCAAATCTTTCGAAATTTTACAAGCTACATAGGGAGCAACCCAAGCTAGGCTGCCTGGTAGAAAAGGCAGGTGGGTGACAAACGTCTCAATAGGTGTTTCAGGTTTTTTCATTTGTAACAGTTCACAAAACTTCCAAAAATGTGTCAGTCCATAATTTCAAAAATGAGAGTTCTTTGGGAGTCTAAACTCCACGGGGGGTGGGAATCACTGTTGCCTCCGCGGGTGCCCCGCTGGGAAGCGCGCTGGCATTTCCGAGAGCCGGCCGTGGCGTTCTCTCAGCCGCCACTCAGAGCAGTCTTGTTGTCACCGGCGGCGGCAGCGGTTGATAGGGACGTTGAGGTGGTTTTCACAGAAACCTTTGAGTCAGAAGCGACTGTCTGCTCTTCCACAAACAGGCCTGCAGCGCGTGCTCTGCCAGACCCACAAACTCTTCAAGGCTTTCTGGGGCAAAAGCGGCCCTGTTTAGCTTAACAAACCAAGGATAGGTTCCCTTTCAGATCATACTGTGTTTGTATGTGTATATAAACACTAAGTGCCATAACACTGCTGGATTTGGATGTTGTAATTAGCTCCCTTTTTAAAGTGGTGCAAGTTTGAAGGAGGGAAGGACTGGAGAGAGTAGATGACAACCCAGTAAATTAATGTTTTTCATTGTGTTTTTTTTTTTTATTTCCTTTCTGCACTTCTGAATTCCAGAACTGTCTGTAAACTCACGGGAATGCAGACGGGCTGCATTTTTGTAAAACCTACTTCAGAAGTACGCTGCTGGCAATTAAATACACTGATAATCTTCCAGGAACTTTTCCTTAAATTGGCATCCTTGAAAGGCAGCAGGTGGTATTTTTAAATCTCTCAGGACACTTTTCTCTGACGTATCTTACCTGATTTCCAAAGCAGGGTAGTCATGTTGTGAGTGATCAGTTAAACCGGCCTCTGTGCCAAAACAAGCGGAGGCTTTGATAACTGCAGGCCCTTGTTCCAGCTACACTAGTTCCAGAATTTCTAAAACCACCCATTTTGCTTGTTGGAAGGTCTCGCTCTAAAACCATGGCCAATCTGTAACCCATTTCCCGTTCTGTCACAAACGGCATTTCTGGCCGCTTCCCCCATCTCCGAACAAGCGTCTGTTCTAGGCTGGTTCTGGCCGCACGGCGTCATCGCTCCAGAACCACTGGCGGTGACGCAACGTGGGCCACTTCTGACATTCTTGGTAAAACAGAAGTGGCCTGAGCACATGCTTGACGTGCCACGTCAGCTCTTTTCACCAACGGGCAGAGTGGTTCGAATCGAACGGTAGAACTAAAAGGCCGTGCAGAGATCAGCCCTCGAATCATACAGCATGGCGGGGCAGAAGATTTGTAATAGCTGAAATAACAAAGTTGGCTTTTTTTTTTTTTGCTTTTATGACTAGATCTCCTCTTTTTCCCCTGTACACAAACTTGCTCGTTCTTTACAAAATGCTGCATAGGAAAGTAAATAATTTTTTGCCTTTTTCCAAAACTTGTATTTATCAGTGTCACTCTGTACAATATTTTGACTTAATCTTTTATTTACTGTATTACTATAAAATGCTAAAACCCTTTCAGTGTGTGGAGCTATATGAAGTCCCCAGCACCTCCTGGAGAGGAAGCAGACGTGTTAGGAATTACTGCCGCAGCACGCACTACCATCGATTTGCAATACGCATTAGGAATTAACTCCTGGAAGACAGCGGGGCCTCGAGGCAGGTCCTGCTTCTCAGCGGCAGGGGGCTGCTGCTTCAATAGCGGCCGCAGCGGGGGGCAGCTCCCCTTCCTCGGGAGGCACGGACTCTCACGTGGTTGAGATCCATAGGACCTGTTTATTTGCTGCGTGGCCCCGCTGTAGCACGTATAAAATACATCATCACAACTCCCGACCCCGGAGTAAGTGCAGCAGTTCAGTCCTCCGAGGACGCGCATACCTCTACCTTCTTGAAGCCGGCGGGAATTTGGTCTTGCGCTCAGCTGGGCCACAGCTAAGTCTTTTCAGAAATCTCACTTCTACTGCCTTGAGTCTCGGTATCATCGCCTCTTCCAAAGCCACCATTCTTCCAGGAGTTCCTCGCTTCCTCAAAGTTTTTTTTCTGTAGTCTGCAATTGCATTCAGTGTTCATTCCTCAGGTGCAAAGGGCAAGAATCCTCAAGTCCACGCTGCTTTTGGGTAACTGTAGAGCTAATGGGGTCAAAACAAAACACGTAACTATTTTGCGGGCTCTGGAGTTACTTACGCGCACGCGCTATTCAGCATGCGAAGGCGGCGCTCGGGGGAGTACAGAGCATCTTCCCAGAAAAAGCATCAGTAAGGTTTAAGAGTTGGTACTTTAAGGCAGTGACGCCTCCTTCCAGCTTTCTCCAGGCGCTGTAGCTACCGTCTGATAAAATGACGGAGAGATGAGTGACTCCACTGTGGCTCATAGTTTAGTATGAAACAGGATCTGCTGGGGATGTGGGTTAGGGAGGGTTACGCAAATTCAGCTTCGTTTTCAGAGCTGGGCAGAGTGGGAGAGCGAGACATGGAGCAGTGAGATGCACTGTACCGACCGCCCCAGTGCGGCTGGTAATGCTGCAGAGAATTAGAATAACATTTGAGGCAGCAGCAACAGGTCTGCCTCAGAAGTTCTTGAAAAAAAATAGGACCTAAAGCATCAATAGCAGCAAAAGAGAAAAGCAATTTAGGAGGACAGAACTGAAGACCCTGCCAGGGGAAGGAAGGGCCCCGCTGCTCTGCCCTGGCGCCGCGCAGCACCTGAAGCGCAGATCAGAAGCGACAACAGTTGTGCTGTGTGACGCCGTCGTGTACGGGCGTCCCCGCGCTGCCACCTACCCTGCGGCGATGCCCGCGCTCCGCCAGGCGCTCGGCCTCCTGCCGCACTAACTCCTCGCAGCGCAGCCTGGCTGATCTCTCCTCTTCTTCCTCCTCCCTCTGGCGCTGCCGCTCCTCCTGTTCTTGTTCGCGGCGTTCTGTCAGCTGGGCACGGAGAGGACGGGGCGGTTACGGCGAGACCAGGCACAGGCTGGGCACCTTCCGCAGCCGGGCGCCTGTCTGGGACGCGTACTGTACCTGCGCTTCCAGCTCCTGCCTGCGAGCAGTCTTCCGTTCCTCCTCCCGCTCCTTCTCTCGCCTAGTCAGTTCTTTTGCCTCTTCAAGCTCTTTAATCAGTCGCTCTCGATACGTTATAGACTCTTCTTGGGCTCGTCTGTTTAACTCCATCTTCTCCTGGATCTGGCGCTGTCTGCCCACAAGGACCTTTGTGAAGTGGGAGGATTAAGGGAGAAGATAAGTCAAGAAAGGGACCAGACTCAGAACCAGGGAAATCTCAGTGCAGACGGTTAAACCGTTCTCAGGAAACGTATGGGACAAGCAGAAGAACTCTGCCTGGGTACTGAAGGCTGTAACCCTCTGGAGGGTGGAGGGTT
>KL266487.1:4571-30474 GCA_000699545.1 Podiceps cristatus
TGCTCCTCAACCCGGTCCTGCGAGGCACCTGGGGTTCTGGGTGCTCCCCTGAAATGCAAACCCTGCCAGGACTTCTCCTCGCTGCTGAAAGGGTGAGGCAGCCCAGTTCGGCAGCCCCAGCGGCTTCGGCAGCGCTGTCTGGGATTTACACCATGACAAGATCAGAGGCAGACTCAGCAACGCGGCGGTGCACCGCATCCCTATCAACGCCTATCAATGAAACCCCAAACTGCACCAATTAAGCCCTTAGCCGATGCAGAGATACTGGGGAAGGAGGTCACACCATGCTGCTGCTGCTCCATGTGTGCCTTCATATTGTTCATATCCTTTTATTCCAATGAGCGGGGCAGGTCTCCCAGCCTGTGCGTGTCTCCCCGCAACGCTCCTTTCCATTCATTTAGAATGTTGTTCTGGTTTGGATGCATTTGGTGGCCACTAATAGATGGGCAACCCAGGCTCCTGCCCGCTTTGAGGTCTCACCGCCTGTGCTGTGGCAACACTGTTTTTTCATTGAGAAGTTTTGCTGGCCATTCGTGAAGATGCTCCTGTTCCTGAGGCATTTTTTAGTCTTGCACTAAGTTCTCTGATTTTGCAACCCCTCATTGCAATTAAAATACAACTGAACAGAACCCAAGAAGCCATTTCCGTGAAGCGTTTTGTGAGCAAGAGGCTGGTTCCTCTTTCAGAGCATTGGAAAATGACTCCTGTTTTCCTCCCAGTGTCAGTAATGTTCAGCTGAACCCCACTCTTTTTCCCCAAAAAGTTTAGTTTCCAGGAAACAAAGCTTTATTGTGAGCACAGAGCATCTCTCAGGACAATCTCTTTTTCCCTTTTTTTTTTTTTTTTTTTTTTTTTTTTTTTTAATTTTAATGTATTTAACAAATTTCTGTGAACTTGTTCAGCAGTTTCTGCTGGTCACTGGTCCAGCCTGTTTGATGCTCCTGGGTACACTCATAGCTTTCGGATATGCATATATGACCTACAAGAAGATGACCCAGCACAGAGGAACTGGACCAGGTCTCAGGGAAGAGACTGGTCCATTCTCAACTCACCACTGGCCTAATTGTATGATGCTGGGCAGGTCCCTTCACCCTGTCTGTGTCCCACTTCCCCATCCTTGAAATGGGGGTTAAAGCCCCTTCATGGTGCACTTTGCTGGACCTAAGTATTGGCAAGAAATATCTGAAACACCCACAAGGTGCAAGTCCAGTTTCCACTAGCAGCAGCCGCGCTTGGTGATTAAGGAGGAATCAAAACCTTCTTCCTTCTGCTCCCTTCGCCTGCTGGCAATGCTCTTCCTACTACAGCCCATGATGTTGCTGGCTGTGAGAGTGCATTGCTGGCTCATGGTCAACTTGTTGTCCACCAGGACCCCTCAGGTGATTATCTGCAAAGTTCCTTTCCAGCCAGTTGGCCCCCAGTGCGTACTAGTGCATGGGGTTATTCGTCCCCAAGGGCAGGAGTTCATACTTCCCTTTGTTGGACTTCACAAAGCTCCTCTCTGCCCACTGAGGTCCCTCTGCATGGCAGCACGACCCTCTGATGGATCAGCCACTCCTCCCAGTTTTGTGTTTTCTAAAAGCTGGTGCACTCAATCCCATCATCCAGGTCATTAATAAATAAGTTATACAATATTGGGCCCAGTGCTGACCCTTGGGCTCACCACTAGCTTACAGCAGGACTTTGAGCGGCTAACCACAGCCCTCTGAGCACGGCCATTCAGCCTAGTTTTAGTTCATCTCACCAGAAAGGACACTCCAGCATGGTCTAGAGGAGACCTGCCCTCTGAGTGCTGTAGGCCCATCTCGTTGTGCCTGCCCAGCTCCTAAGCCATGGCAAAGATGTCCTGGCTGCAGCTTCTGCTCCACCTGTGTCTGGCTTTGCAGCCGACCCTGTGGTTCCTTCAGCTCCTTGCTGTGCTGTGGGCTGGGGAGGAAGATGCCACAGTTTCCCCAGATGTCCTCCAAGCCCCTCAGTACGGCATTGAGCAATCTATCTATTTCACAACAGCTGAGCCCTGGGAGCTTTGCTGGATCCTCAGCCCAGTCTATAGCTCCAGCAAACACAGTGGACAAGATGCTGGATGACATTGGTGCGAGGAAGCAATGCACAGCCAGTCATCATCAAAGGCACTTGCTAGATCCATCCTAAGACACTGCGTGCGTTGCCATGTCTGCTGACAGCATCATCTCTGAAGGGCTCTCCAGAGCTTGGAGGGGCCAGCTTTGGTGGCCAAAAGGGGACTTGGGGGAAACCTTCCCAGCTGTAATAACAGCCCGGCTTTTACAGGCAGCTGCTACAGCTAGGATGGCCCCAGGACACGTGCAAAGCCGAGGGGGCAGGGAGAGCTCACATCGTGTAATAGCTCAAGTGGTGGAGAAGGGAGAAAAGAACGGGCTTTGAGACATATGCTTCTCCACATCTGTCCACTGACCACAACAGGGGGACACACATGGCCTGGGGACACACAGGGCACAAGGAAAGGGGGATCCTGCAAGCAGCTTGTGCCATTCCAGCAGATGTGTGCGTTCTGTCCGTGTGTGACTTTCTTCACTCCCGATTTGAAAAGCGAGGAAGCAGTGATCAGAGAAATAGGTGACCAGGCAACTTTTAAGCAAACACATTCTGGGGAATGAGTCACTGGCTTTGCGTAAAAAGCCAGACTCGACTCTGGAGGGAGAGGGGTGGGCAGGGCACCAGGCAGGATGAACAGCCCGGGGAGGTGCCTGCAGCATGATTAAAAGGCAGCTTGGACCTTGCATTCAGAGGCCCATCTTAGGTGGAGGTGTGAGATCCAAAGCGAGTGGGCTCTGGGTGCACCCACGCAGCTCAGCGTGCAGCGAGCCGGCTTCAGCCCTGCAAACCGGCTGGCCACGAGGACACGGCAGTGGGAGCACAGCTCATCGGGGCAGGCTGCTCCCAGCCGCTGGAGAAATCACAGCATCCACCTAACCCAAGCTTTAATCAGGAAACCTAGGGAAGGCTTGGGTCCGGGGGGTGGCACTTCTCATGGGGAATGTTATTTCCTTGAAAACCATGGGTATTCGGGTCAAGTAAAAGCTATTAGCAAAGTGGCATCAGACGCATTGAGCCAGTTGCATCAGAAGGTAATTTCCAACAGCATGTAAGGTAATTTCCGAGGACCAGGAGTGTTTCATCACCTTGTTTTCCTGGTGACATCTTCAGTGCTTTGTTTTTAAGAATCAGCCTTTTGTTTCCTATTTTAGCTTATTTCCCCATGGAGAGTCTTTCCTTTACTCCCCAGCATTACCTGTAGCTTTTCATCTGAGTGGGTGAAGGAGGAGGTAGAAGAGGAACAGCTCTTCAGCAGTGTGGCCAGTGTGCCAGAAGGGATACTTTTTTTTAAGCTATTCATAAAGATAACAAGAGATGAAAAGGTTGTGTCGGGAGGAGGATCTTCTCTAGTTGGAAAACATGAAATACGAGAGTGCTGCTGTCTTTTCTGCTGGGGCTCTGGCATTTCCGATGTTACCTCTCACAGGGTCTGCCCTATGGGGCAGATGGCCCAGAATGGCAGCCAAGGTGGATGGATGGATGGGAAAGGAGCCCGCCAAGGGACTCACACCCATCCTAGAGGGGCTGCAAGGCCTCAAAGAGAGAAGAAAATCTGGCTGAAAAAGAAACCTCAGAGCCCAGACTTGTCGGGTGAAAGGTGTTGGAAATGCAAATTATTAATTTAAAGAACTGGGACAGGAACCAGGGGTGCCAGGCTGAGCTGTTATCTGCTGCATCAGCTGCGAGTCTGGCTCAGTATTTCAAAATAAAATTAGACTTGCAGTATATGTCTTTAAATATTTAAATTACTTTCAGTAATTCATATGGTGACATTTAAACAAAGTACGCCAAGCAAACGGCTCCCAGTGCTGAAAGGAAATATTTGCAGGTAATAATATTTAATTTAAGAGGGAACAGCTGATATCAAGGCAGAATCTTAATGCTGAATTCAACCTACATTTGCCTCTGAACCAAGAGATGAAGGATAAATCCCTGAGCCTACAAATGGTTAAACATGCAGAGTGATGTGGTTTAGGTGCTGGTCCCAGGCACCCCAACAGAGCTGTGAATTACGTGCAGGATCATGGCCTCTGTGCAGAGTTGCTTCTTGGGCTCCCAAAGGTGAGGGTGGGCATGTCCACGGCAGGACCTGAGGACCACCAGGCTTGCTGACACCAGCCCCTCCTGCCCTTCCCTGCGGCACCATCCCGGCTCCCTGCCCACCCGCATCCTTCTTGGCCCCTTCCCTGTGAGTCTGTTTTAGTAACTAAAGGCGAAATCCAGCCCTGGTACAAACAAGCAAAACTCAATGAAGTCAACTCACACACAGGCTGCACTTCGCTGTTGGTGCTCCTGGCCAATTTGGAGAGCTTAGCCGGGTCTGTTACATCAGTCACACTGGATTTCATAACATTAGACATTTCAATGAGGGTGACTCATTCTCTCTTGAAGTGCATTGTATGTATGAGCAAAGATGATTAACTTTTGCTGAATGGTATGATTTCTGGGATGGGAACTGCTATTAATTAGGAGCAGATCTCAGATGTTCACAAACCCTGTTTTCGTGGCCTACTTTGTATATTTTCCTCCATTCTACTTGTTTTTTTAGCTCAGGATAAATATCCAAGTGTGTTTCCCTGCTATCAGTCACTAAAGCAGCCAGATGTCCAGCAAAGGCCCCTGACTTTCACAGCCAGGCACAGCTCAGGGCTGTCAGTTCCTACGGCCAAGCTTCAGCTATCTGCCCCAAAAATCTCTGTTTTCACATTAAAAGCAAATGAAACCAAATAAAAGGGAGCTTCTAGCCATTGCAAGTGCAGCAGATAAAGTAGCAAGGGAAGTAAAATAAGCTTATGGCTTGGAATGCAAAATACAAAGAATTACCCTTCCCCATCCTCCCCTGAATTTTCTTTATCAAAATAAGTTTTGCTGTGGGCTTGTGCTATTCTTGTGCCTCTGACTGCTGAGGGTTGAGCTTTTGGGGTTAGCAACACCAGGGACCCTTGGGATAAAGAACCTCCCAGGCTTGGGAGAAATACCCTGCCAGCTGTACTGGCTACAAAGCCGGACAACTGGCCAGCGCAGAGGTCAGGGTGCTCAGCGGCTTACAGCCCCGGGGCCCGCAGTCCTTCAGGAAGCCCCGCTCTGCCCAAAGTGCCTGAAGGCGTTAAGACCAGCCGGCTTGCAGAAGCCAAAGGAGGCAGGCATGGGACAGAGCCGGCCTTCCCCACCCCGCCACAGGCATGGGCAGCCCCAGGCAGTGCCCGGGCGATGCTGAGGAGCAGCCAGGGCTGAAGCTGGGGACGCAGCAGGCCAGCATGGGCCAAGCTGTTCAGCAGCATCTTACCACCACTTTACGACTCACGTTTTGATGACAAGGTCCCCTCCCAGCTCCAACCTAGGAGTTCCCTCTTGCCCCATCCCACGGCACCAGCAGCGATCGACACACCGTCCCCCAGAGCCAAACGCTCCACCCTGCGCTGGCTCCATTGCTGCTGCAGGCAGCAAAATGGTCTGGGGAATAGCCAAACTGTGGCCAAACTGTCTGCCTGGCCAGTGAGGAGCTGGAAGCAGGTTTCTTGTCCTTGACTCCTGATAAGACACCCCTGTGAAAGTCACCCAGGACTTTCAGGGAGAGAAAACACAGGGCACGGCTCAGCCTGGTACTCTGCCAGCAAGGATAAGGTTCATCCGCTTTGCCCAGCACCCCCATCATCACGCTCCCCCCAGCACCGGCGGTCGCTCCTCAAATGCCAGGCAGGGACTGCGGGCAGCAGTTACGCAAACAAAGGTCACCGGATCCATGCTCTTCCCTTTCATCAGCCGAGGCGGCACGCAGCTCCGGGCCACAGGCTGGAGGTCTGGTCCCGCTCCACGGCAGGTAGCAGTGACGAGCGCAGGCAAAGCCGGAGAGAAGCAAACCTTGCCTGTGTTTGTAATTAATCAAGATGAGAAGAGCTGAATTTTTCCGTCAAAACTGAGAGGGCTGGGCATTTCAGTGCAAAGCAGGGGTGAGCAGTGAAACCGCCTGTGCAGCTGGCCAGCCCTCATCTGGGGTGTTTTGGAAACTTCCAGGGTAGCTACTTGCTTGCTCTCCTCCGCTCCTCCTGCCTGCTGCCAGGCAGCGGGCAGAGGCAGCCCCTCTTCCCCCGCAGCCCCAGGCGAGTTGCTCTGGCTCGGGCACTGCAGCCAGGCTGGTGGCAGCAGACCTGGAAGCACCTGCTGCCCAAGCTTCCCCAGAACCACTGCAACTCCCAGGCTTGTTTCAAGAAGCTGGGAGGTGTGACAGCATTAAAAAGCTTCTCCTTTCAGACTCAGCAGTGAGGAATGTGGATTCAAAACAGAGATAGGGCTAGTTTCTCTTGAGATCACGGGAGGACATCACATCTCCTGTACACCAAGCTAGTTGAGGGTATCTTTGAGATTAAGTGGCATCTAGGGGTAGGAAAAACCCACAATTTTCCTAAAATGGGGCTGTTTGCACTAGTGAAATGCCACTGGCAGATGGAAGTGCAAATGTGTGATTCAGGCACAAGTCTGGGACACGTGAGCCACTGCTCAAACTCGGGGCATGTGGCAAAGGCTGAGCCACGCAGCCTCAAGGTTTCCTTGGAGACTGACGCAGAAGGGGCTTCTCCTCCAGAGGTTCTTTCTCTCCGCCTTATCAGGCAAAGAAACACCCTAAATCCCATCCCTAAGAGAGACATCCTGGCTCCACCGTGCCGCTGGAGGAAGGGGCAGCACTGAGAGCCTGCGGGTGGTTTTCCTCCCCTCAGAGAGGTTTTCCTGTTGCACAGCTCACTCGAGCTTCTAAAAATGTACGCCGGAGCAACTGTCTCTAAGGCAATTTCCATAACAATGGGCACAGAAGAACAATCCATGCTGCTGGTGAGCCTCGCTCTCTCACACACACCCCAAGGAACCGGCACGCTGCAGTTTCAGTGGTGAGATGCCCATGTGAACGAGTGAAAAAGAATATTTAACCAAATTGCTCTTAATAGCTGCTAGAAAGCTTCCCAGGGGACCTGCTGTCCATTCAAGGGATACAGGCAGGGCTCCCCTGCCTTCCCCGGGGAGGCAGCCTGGCCCCAGGTCATATCCAGACC
Source organism: Podiceps cristatus (assembly GCA_000699545.1). NCBI lineage: Eukaryota > Metazoa > Chordata > Aves > Podicipediformes > Podicipedidae > Podiceps > Podiceps cristatus. Next base: position 11,693 of record KL266487.1, read on the forward strand.
CCTTGAACACAAAAACACCCAACACCAAAAGTACCAAACCACAGAAATCACTTCCACACCTTCCGCACCGAAGCAGCTTACTGGTGCCCCACCACTGCCCAGTAAACATGCGCCAGTGCCGGCAGACAGCAGAGGGGGGGACCAGCGCTGGAGGTGCTTCAGTGACAGCACTCCTAACATCAGCCCAAAGCTCATGCTTCATCCAAGGCCTCCGGCCTCAAAAGGCCACGAGTTACGCAAAGTGTCCGAGTGTTGCTATTCTCTCTCCCGGTTCTGGGTGCTCAGCCTTTGGGTTTTGCTCCTTCCCTGCATCTTCTCCAGTCAACCCATTAAAGTCATCACTCAGCCCCTGCCTCTGGTTTGAATTGCTTGCATCCTGCCATTACAGCTTTGTTTAAATCCATGCAGAGCTCAACCTGTTGTCAGACATACACTAATTTGTGTGTTTCTAATTATTTGTTTCCATCTTAAAACCTGTTTTTCAGCAGATTGCAGCCTTATTTTAATACATGTTTGGCTAGAGCTCGATATACTGGTTGCCAGTAACCTAGACGCAAATGGGCTTGCATTCATAGGGGAAGCAGAGGGAGAAAAAAGACTGAGTTAAACTGAATTAAAAGCCTGTTCATAAAAATGAATTAAGCAAAACCACAAAACAAGTGGCAGTTTTGCATCACAGAAGATCCTCCTTTCACATTCCTCTGTTTCTACCCCTTAAAATAAGATGAACCTCAGCACTCGCAGAAGGTCATTTGAAACATCTCCTTAGACAAACACTTTCACCACCTCCATTTTATGTGATTAAAGCTCTTACACTTCTGTTTAATTCTTTCTTTTACTCACACGCTCAGCATTAAAAACTAGCTCAACAGTGGACGACCAAACTGGGATCGTTTTCTACCTGTTTTCCCAGGACGTGAATGCAGAAAGTCAGGCACTGTCTCAGCTTCTTCATTCAAGCAATGCTCTACCAACAGCCTTTTAGTCTTCCAGCAGCAGACCGAGCATTTGATTTCTCAGTCATTTCCACACAGGTCTTCAAAGGGCAGAAGAAGTAGCTGAAAGCAAGCTGGGGTGCTGCTCCAAGGCAGCCAGCATCGCTGCAACACACCAGACAGCATAACCAGTGCTCTGGGATCTGGTTTTGTTTCATTCTTTCTCTGTAGCTCTTTCAATTTTGGGGTCTCTGATCTAAAATGCAGATAAGGAGACTAACTCTGAGACAATTAAACCAAAAGAAAACAACATTATTTGCTAACAAATACTGACTTTTTGGTGGGGTCTATGTTCTGCATAATGGTCTGGCTGTTCATCTGCCCAGCCTGGGAGAGCAGGAGGGGGCTGTGGTGCTTGCAGCAGGCTGGAGAGACCCTCCCCAGCTCCTGGGCAGGACCCTGGGCCAAGCGGAGCCAAAACACCTACAGAAGGTCCAGGCCAGCCTTTGCCCATGATATTACTGGTTGCTCCTTGCATTAGTGCTGAGGTGGGGTGAGGTCATTCATAGGGGAAGATGCTCATCAGCAGCAGCCATTGAGCAGATGTTCCCCCTCTGTGTTTCATTCCCAGCTCCTGTCTTCAGGTCCAGAACAGAGTGCGCACCTGTTCCTTCCCATCCTTCATGTGCATGGCCCTGCCCTCGCTGGTGATGGTCGGACAAGTCACCCGCCCACTCTCTGCTTCCCTGCTCAGCCACCTCAGCCCTTCCTGCCGGAAAGCTATGAGGAAGCTTTGGTTTAAATGGTCAAATGTCGTGACACAAGACTGACGCGTAGCTTCACAGTCAAGTCAGTATTTCTTCTGCAGGGATGGAGAAGGTTCCACAACTAACCCTGTAACTGGGTGGTTTAAGAGTTAAGTCCCGACTAAAGCTGTTTGCAACAGCTTCACCTTTGGCTTCCCCTCCTCAGCTCCCTGACTTTCCCCAGGCATGCGACAGCCCAGAAAGAGTAACCCATGGGCAAGAAAGCTTCAACATCCCCTCCAGCACGGGCAGGAGCCACACAAGGAGCACACTGTTTCCCTGGGTTGTCTCCATAGTCAGACACAGAGGGAGAGTGAAATCCTTGTTCAGGTCTTTTCAGCTGTGAGCACAGTCCAAGGGCATCCGGATTTCTCTTCAGGCTTTTTGTCAATGGGCAAAGGGCCTCAAAAACTCATTTGATGCAACCAGCAGGGTGTGAGGATACACCTCCCAGGAGGAACTAGAGGCAAGCAGCTTTTCTGTGCCAATGAAGTGGCTTGGGATTTTGGAGGAGGCTCTCAGTTTGAGTACTCAGTCTAGACCATCTGGGAAAGGCATCTTGCTCCTGGGAAGGCTGATGCTACGCAGCATCTCCAGATGGGCACCGATGACCTCCTCCTGCTTGCAGGTCTTGGACTCTGTGGGATCCACAGCCCAGGGCAGCTCCTCCATTGATACCAAACACCTGGCAGCCGCATTGGAGGCCACCTGGGAAGAGGCCTTTTGCCAGGCCAAATTTCCATGTGGGCACCAGCAGCAAGGAGATCGGCTGGAGGTGGCCGCTGCCTCCTGGTTTTGTCCTTGCAGAGGAGCATCTTGTCCAGATGTCTCTTTCTCCACCTGCCAGCTGAGCCAGTGGGGACACATAGGGTCCATCACCTCCTTATAGCCTTTCCCTGTTTCTGCCTGAAAATGGTTTTGGGGAGCTTCTGCTCCTTTTTTTGCTAAAAAGGAAAGAAAAAGGGAAGAGATGCACTTGATGTTAAGGAAATGTAACAGAGCGTGCAGCAATCCAACTGCTCAGACACATATGCTGCCTTCCTTCTGCTCTGTACCAGTGAGGCTGTGCCATATTTAGATCTGGCTCCATCTCTCACAAACTTGACCAACTGTTCCTCCACAGTGTCATCTTCACTTGTTTACCCCCAAACTGTTTGCTGAAATCCTCAATTCGGTGAGGGGGGGGAAATAAAAAAAAAAAGTAGTAGTTTTTTATTTTTAATGACAGGAAAAGCACTAAATGCCAAGAAAGCCAGATCACAGCAGTGCCAGGTAGAGAGGTTAAAAGATCCCCTGGTGAGCCACCATCTTCATCAAGGAGGGCCTGTGTGTGCAGCCAGACGTGCGTCCTAGACCTCACTCTGCTGCTGCAGCAGCGGGGCAGCATCCGGCTGGCCGAGCCGTCAGCCCGCGGGATGCTCCTCCGGCAGCCCTGCTCCCAGCCGAGCGGCACATTTGGCAGCCACCCATGAAGGCAGGTAAAGACCTGCGGTCACATTTGCCCCTGGTGTAACTCGCCCGAGGAGCTGCCCCAAGCAGAGCACTGAGCATCTGCAAAGCAAATGAGTGTGTAACAGCCTCCCCGAGGGAAAGGCTGAAAAGTCCAGCTTTGTTACAAGTAGGAAATGCAGGAAAGGACAGAGGGCGTTTCCCTACCTTCTTCGTTGTGCTAAACCACCACAAGTTCATCTCAGCCCTTGGGCACTGGCTTTAGGACCAGCAGCTGGGCAGAGATGGTCTTGCCTAATGCTTTCACCAACGGTTATGTCATGCACGAGGCAGAGGTGAGCCCTCGTCCTCCTGCACATAGTGGGGAGTCCTGGAGGCTTCTCACTGAACATCCACATCTCTTCCTGGCTTGCCCTTGATGTCAAGATACTGCTGTCAACTGGAAGATCTGGTGACAACATGTCCTGCAGCCTTGCAGGATGCTGCAACATGCAGCATCTCAGCCCTCCCACCGGCTCTGGGGCTTGTATACGAACCTTTCTCACACTTAAGGCAGATCTTATGGAGTTAAGAGCATTTTCTTGGCTTGCTGTGCTGGTGGAAGAGCAACTTACAGCACAGCAGATGGATTAAATTCTAAATTGGGTTTCACATGATTTATATAAATAGGTTTAGACGAGGTTGCGCATAGATAGTGCAGTCATCTGCCAGCTTCGCTCCGTTTACCTTAAAACCCTCTCCTCCCTTCCCATTAATCTTACAGAAGATCCAGTAATGTCTAGTGGGTTCACAGTAACGAGTCACCTCAGCCTGTGTCATCCTTCTACAACTGCACAGCTCAGATCTGGCCTCCCAGGAACAGTGTTTACACATCCCTTAAAACAAGGGGCAAGTTGCCGAGGAATACCCAGAGCCACCACTCCCCCTGTTGGCTCAGGAGACTGGGGAGGGGGGTATTTACCATGCTGCTTCTACCCAGGCTAGTGGGTACAAGAACAGGGCTTTCTCATCTCCCCCACTCACTCATAGCACACTGATTTCTGCCAGGGCTTCTCCCCACTGGTGGGTGCTTGGCGTGAGGGGACACAAGTGGCCCACTGCCACCCTCATGAAGGTGACACGGCAGCTTCCTCCTCCTCCTCCTCCCCACCAGTGTGTCACAAAGGAGCCTCCACCCCATCCTGATAAGGAACAAATTAGCAAGTGCGTCCTTGCTGCGTTTAATTTGAACCCTCTGCCTCATCCCCACCACTCCTCCGTCCCTTGCAGGGTGGTGTGGGCTGGCGCTGCTGCCAAGAAGGGGCTGGTGACAAGCAGATGAAGGTCTGGCTGCCACGGGGCTCCAGCATGCATCCACTGAACATCTCCATCACACAGTTGTTCTCTCCCAGAAAACAAGCGTGACACAATCCCAGCAGAAAAACACAGAAAACTGAGCTGCTCTTTTCTTTACCTGTTCACCAGCAGCTGGTTATGCGATAGCTGCATCTTCCCCGTGGTAGATACAGCTCAGAGGGTTACTCCACGCCTGGTGTAGAGGAAGGTGGCAGGGCTCTACTTTTGGCATCCGTCAGCCCTAAGACATCCCTAGGTCCAAGCTGCAGGAGTGATCAGTGCTGAAAATGCTGAGTCTAGGCTGAAATGGGAAGTCAGTCACAGGTTTCTCTAGCTGGAAGGCCAGAAGCCAGACTGCTAAACAGCAGGACACCTCCCCTCACCTGGGGGTGAAGGTGGACCTAAAGTACCCCAGCCCAACGCTTTGCCATGCAGCACCTCTGCCTTTCAAGGCTCCAGGAGAATGAGCAATGTCACAAGGTGGATGCGTAGCTTGGGGCAGAAACATCACTAAACTTCCTGAGAGGATACTCTGCCTGCATCCTTCATTTTACAACCTGATTTTCTATGGAAACAAGGTTTACGCAGCCATACCATCCATATCTCCTTTCCGCCTCTCCTTTTTTTTTTTTTTTTTTTTTTTATATTTTCAGCCACACTGTACAGGGGCTGCTGGTTACATGACAACATAAATTTTGTGAAGTTTGGTGGCTGATGAACATGTGTTTAGCTTTTACCAGCTGGTGAGAGCCTACACGCACCCATTACCCTGCGACACAAACCTGTCTGAAACCAAGCTTTGCTGTTTTCCGCTGCTCGTGGAACAAGTTGTATTATTTGTATTATTGTATCCTAGGAGCCCTAGTTTCTGTCCTGCATTTAGTCCCTGGCATGAGTGGTATTTTCCATGGTCAGCCTAGAAGGAGGGAACAGATTTTAACTCCTTTGGTGCAAAGAGCAGATTCCCACATCAGGTTATTTCCATGCAACTCTCCCCATGAGAGAGCTCCAGCCCTCCTAGGATCAAGGCAGACACCGAGAAATCCCAATGCCAGCATGGGGTTGCCTCCAGGAGAGATGCAGATGGCTCAGGAGCAGCTGAGGCGGCTGCTGGGGGGCTGCTCGAGCCTTTGCAGCTCCTGCAGCTGGTACCATGCTCAGATCCCACCTTCAGCCTGGCCACTGCCTAACTCTCTGATTCAACCTCTCTTTTTCAGCCACACATGGTAAAATAGCTCTTGCCCAGCTGGGCTAAGGCACAGGTCACCAAACAAATGAAGAAAAAGAGACTTCTCAAGAGACAAAGCAGATAAAAGCCTGTATTTTGGCCTACTTTCCCTGCTCATGCATCTCTAGTGGGGAAGAGCAACGTTGGGCTGGCAGTTGGAGCTACCTCTACCCGAGGAGACACAAGCAGAGCCAGGGTCACTGCCCTGGACCCCTGTGGAAGATAACAGGAGCTTCATCAGGTGTCTCTGGCTTGAGAATGGGAAGGTCAAGGCTTTGCAGAAATGACACATGACTTAGAGCTTCTTGGGAACAGGTCTGGTACATGCTGGAAGACTCTGAATTGAGAAGGCTGGGACTCAGGGAGGCCTTCGGGGAGATGACACCCATCCCAAGTCCAGCTACGCTAGTCTTTGTGGATTTGAGTCCATTACTGAGGTCCTCCTTAGCCAGCTTGAGCCACATCAACTACCATTCCCTCTCCTGTGCATGTCCGTTGCCTGAGATCTGCCCCTAATTATGGGCTGCAGAGAGAAGAAAGGAATCATAGAAGGGCCAGAGATTCAGGCCAAGGAGTGGTGGGGTCCTGGGACACCAGTAATCTCCAAGGGAGCTACAAATATTCTTCAGATTGGGGCTAGGAGAGATGCAAGGTGCAGGAGCCACGTGGTCCATGGAGCCCCACACTATCAGCACCTCTGAGGGCACAGAGCCAAGCTAGGCTCTTTGCAGTGTGGGTCATGGCAGGTGTGGGCCTGAAAAGCTGGAGCATGAAACTTCTGTCAAGCTTAGAGACTCGGTTTTACTGCCCTGGGAAAGAAGAGCAAGTGGCAGATTCAGGGGACTCTCAGCAGAACAAAGTTTGCAACGGCTGTTGGGCAAGCGCTCTTGCATTTCCCCTGTGCCCACGACAGTGGCAGATGAGAAGCATGTCATCCGGAAAATATTTGGGGTTTTCTTCTAACAGTTGCTGCCTCTGCGCTGAGGAAATGCAAGAAAAAGGACCGGATCGTCTGTCAAAACCATTTCCCATTATTGCAATGTTTTTAAGCAAAAGCCCAAACATTCCAAAGACGACCAAGGAAGACGCCCAAAAACCAGAGAAAATAACTTAGAGGATGCAAAGCAGCTCATGGGTTTGGGTGTCACATCCTCGTGGGAGAGTGGCAGCCTCTGCCCCAGCACCACCCAGAGAGGTGGAAGTCAGCCCTGGGCTCAGGACTTGGCGTCCCCATCTGCTTCCACCCGGTACGTGTGTAGCGGGAGCTACCGCACCTCCAGCGATCCCAGCGCCTATTACATCCCACTGTCAGGAAGGCTTTTAGCAGAGCTGGGGACGTGCCAACTGGGGAAGCCAAAGCCCCATGGAAAATCATTTGGAGGGAAGGGGCAACCTGAGCATCACCAGGGCAGAGCGGCAAAGGCAAAAAAACCGAGCAAGGATGATCCCTGCCCCAGAACCCAGTTTTGGGCTGAAAGGCAATCCTTTCACTTGCCAGGACGTCTCCACTGATGGAAATTCAGCCCCCACCAAGCTGCACGTGTTTCTCATCAAGTCATAGATGATTTGTGGCTGGTCTCGGAGTTAGAAGAGTCGATACGCATCCCTCACAATGTTTCAAACAGAAATTTCTCCAGAAAGGTTTGAGTTTAGAATGAATTTCAGAACTGGATGATTTGATTGTTCCTAGATTTCATTTCAGCCTTCATTTTCCTAATCCTTTTAAAAAGCACCCACTTAGTAGTAATGGCAAAGATATCCCCTTGGAGAAGTTTGAGTAGCTTGTAGAGGTGATGCTTGAAAAATAATAAAAAAATAATAAAACTTCACTAGCTCCCAAGAATGAAAAAAAAAACAAAAACCAAAACCAACTCGTTCATCTAGAAGCATACTTACACCAGCAGGATTTTACTAGCACATGAACCAGCATTTAGTACGGACACAGTCTCTGAGGCTTTCCCTGGGTATTAACAATAAAGTGACATTATTTCAGTCCCAAGCCATAGAATTTCTTACGTCTTCGACAAATATCCTGTGATGAAGCTGAAAACCTTGATGAACAGGACAGCTGATTCCCACAACAGATTACAAATCACTGCTTCCCCTTCACAAACCGATGCTGAGTTAAGCACAGATGTCAGTGTGAACCATGAAGCACAAATCCAGACCCCGATCCATGCCAGCATAGAAGCCTGGATGAAACATCTATTGAAGCCTCTTTCCTGAGCGAGGGACTTTCCTCAGCCGGGGGCTCAGGGTCTTTGCCTCTCCCCTGGGACACAAGGGCATCGCGTCAGCTATTTCGGTCTCACACCGAGTGAAGTCACCACTGCCGCGGTGCTACATGGACAGAGCCGTTCCCATTCACAACTCCCGTTCATTCACTCCAAAGCATTCCCGTTGGCCAGATATTTATCATTCTTGTATCATCCTCCAACTATTTTTGCAGGGGTGGTAGGAGTGGCTTTGGAAGTCATTTGGGCACACACACAAATAAAGTCTTGGACTGCTGTGCATTTGGACAAATAAATAAGTGCAACTTAAGAAGAAATGTTTATATGGTAGGCTAGCTATGAGTGGGAAGAGAGCATCCCAGCCCTGCCAGAAAAAAAATCCCCGTGGGGATTTCTGAGTGCACCCAAAACTAACTGGACTAAGACCCTGCCTGTCCGCCCCACTGATTTGTGTGGGTGAAGAATTTGAGAAAATAGGAAGTTTTTAAAAAATAAAACTAAGCAAAAAAGATAATCCCCTTACCTTCAGAAATACACTCTAAACTGCCTGAAAAGCAACTGCGAGTCAGGCAATGCAGCCTCCGGACCAGGTCCCTCCAGCCCCAAGCACCTGGGAAGGCAGGAGCCAGCCATGCAGCACTGATGGAGGTGGGTGCTCCTGCAGCTCCCAGCACCTGGGGACCAGTAGCTTCTGCCCAAAACAGCCACTCACATATACATATATTTAAATATCTATATATTTTATGCCATTTATAATGCACCTAGGAAGGTCAGCCTGTCTGGGAGTGCTTTTCCTGGCTCCATGGCCCGGCAGCAGCAGGCGAGCAGCAGCCCTGGTGCAACGCTGTCAGGGGTAGCGGTTTTCCACCCCCAGATAAACCACCCCAGAGCTATGTGCCTCGACATCTAAAACGGATGTCAGCAGGATCTGGCATTCCCACTGATTACAGGCAGTGATGAGCTGTTTCTGTATCAGGAGATGGTTATGAGAAGGCAGCTGAAGAATTAGCAGCTGCTGCTCAGTCAGGTTTCACAGGTGGCTCAAACGGAGCAAGGTGGCCTTGGTCTGGAGCCAGGACCTCACAGGGGAGGGAAAGCACAGCCGGGGCACAAGCCACCATCCTAACTGCTCTGTGACCATTGCACCTCCAGGGAACGGGATCCCAGCCGCGTGCTCGGCCCCAGGCAGGGCAGCCTGTCCTGCTGAGGTCAGTAGGGCAGATGTGCTTAACACCTGGCAGCAGGTCCCAGCCCCGATCCCTTCAAAACCAACAGCTAAAGCTCCCATTTATCTTCAACAGGGCCAGGATTTGGCCTGGATCTCAACTAAATTCACGACCATCAATGACTCTGCTTGGGATTAATTCCCTGGATTAAAAGGAATTCTCCCTCTCAGCTCCCTGGGCAGAGCTCAGCGCCTGCGTCCCATCACTACTCCATCACGGTCAACATGAGCAAACCAACCCGAGTTCCCCGGTTTTAAAACAAACAGCAAAAGAGAAAGAAAGAAAAAAAGAAGAGCAGCATTTATTTTCCCCACAGCTGTGTTCTCCCAGACAGAGGATTTCTGTGGAAGGACAATAACGCTTTATACAGCGAGGTTAAGTTTCAGTTACTTGAAACTATCAGCTCTTGTGTTCGAATCGTCTTATTACCTCCACAGTCAAACAAGGCTTCCCCATCGGCGAGTATTCGGTCATGCTGTTTAAATTGGACACAGAGCCCAAGCAGGGCTGGATTTAAAGTGATCTAATGGGAGCTGCCTGAGGCCACTTTGGGGAACAGAGGGTACAGCCATCACGTTATTCACCGTTGGGCTGTCCAGCCCCTTTTCCTGTGGGAGAGGCAGGTCCCACATGCTGACACCTGTTCTTAAGAAAGAGGCACCCAAAAATCAAGCTCTAGCATTGGGCTTTTGGTTCCCAGATATCCCCTCTGACAGTGACGGACAACCATTTGGCATCAGTTTTCATCCTCTCCAAAATATCTGAGGTATCTTCAGGCTCAGTGACACATCTCCAGTAGACTTAATCTTTAAGCAAACCTTCAGTCCAATTCTCTCCTGGCTATTGCCTCTCCCACCAGCAGGTCGCAGAGGGCAGCATCTCTTCTAATTATCTGTCCAAATGCTCTCCATAACCCAAGTAGAAAGAAACAGTCCTAAATCCCATCGGTCCAAGCTAGACCCAGATCAGGAAGTTACTTAATATTTGGGCACATCCCACAGTCATCAGCAATAAACACGTGAGGAAGCTAATGTGCGTTTCAGAGCTGTAAAGCTAAAGACAGCAGATGCTGGAGCCTGAGGAGTGCTCCTGAGCTACGACTGCAAGGAGGCTGCAGAAGCGCAGGGAAGCACCTGGGAAGGCAGTGGGTGACCAAGCGTTTGCATGTGTCCCTGTGCAGGGAACGGGGATTTACAGACCAACCTGGTGCCGAGCAGAGAGAAGGAGAACATCGTGGTCTGACATCTCGCTACACAGGTGGGAAGGCAACCAAGCAGCCAAACAGGAGGAAAACAAGTTGCCCACGTTTATCCACACTGAGAATCACAGCTCCTCCATCCAGCCTCAGCCTACCAGCTCCCCTTCCTTCTGCTCCAGCCCAGCGAGTCCCTCGGAGCTGTTGTTAGAGAGGGGAAGCTGTTGGTAAAAATCAATGATGCTTCAGCAATAAGAAGTAACCAGTTACTGACCGCTGCCGGTATCTTCTGCGGGCAGCAAAGGAGTCTGCTGCCTGCTCGAGGCGAGCTCCTCGCAGCTTAGCAGGCACCGGGTAATCGCGCCTGGCTTTCAGAGGCAGCGCGGCAGCCCTTCCACCGTGCACCCTGGGTACCGGCCAAAGCCCGGCTGATGCCGCTCCAGCATCGGCTCTGTCTCCCAGGTAGGATGTGGAGGGTCATTAGCGACAAGCTGCGTGAAGGAAGCAGGCAGCACCGAAGGGAACAGCCTTATGAAATACCCTCATGGGCTGGGGATACTTTCCTCGTCAAGATACCACGGCTTGTCCTCTACAGCTACCCCAAACAGACACACCAAAGCCAAAATCACTCCCAAAACATCTGCTTTTGAACCCAATCTGCATTTCCTCACCAGTAAATAGTCTCTGGCCCCACTCTGCACCAGAGCAGATGGCTCCTCTGAAAGCAGCAGCTGAGCAGGCCTTGCAGCAGGGTCCTGCAGCCCTCCTAGCACTGGCAGCCTGGCTGGCTGCTTCTGCCAGCCAAACCCTGGATGCTCCATCAGCCCCTGTACCAACGCAGCCTGGAGATGCTCCATCAGCCCCTGTACCAATGGAGCAGGCGCCAAGCCTGGGAGCTGTGCTAGGAGCTGCTCCAGCTCTGCACGAGTCTCCAAAGGCTCCCAAGATCTGATCCATCCCCTTGCCCCGAGGCAAGATGTCATTCTCCCTCAAGGAGCTGTAGGATAAACATGGGGCAGGAAATCTCACCTGCAACTAACTTGCTACCCTGCCATCTTGACTACCAAAGGGAAAGATGTTGCATTATCATCCCCAGTGCACAGTTCCACTCTCAGGAGTTGTCTCATGCCCTGGGAAGGGAAGGCGAGAGAGCAACACAGAAACCCCCAGGGATGCGCACAGGGAGCGAGCTGCGCGGAGCAGCCTCCTCGGCTGCGTGCAGCAACGCGCTAAGGAAGCTCCCAAATGCACAAGGCTGGGGCGTGTGTCAACTCACCTTATGGCTCCTTTCAAACTAAAAGGCTTTTCTCCCACCCAGCTTCCTTCCCAGTTCCTTGGGATCTCAGTCTGGGGGGAATAAGGAAGCCAGGAGAAAGCACAAATGCAGAGGAGTTAAAGCAGAGCCTTTCTAAAAGCGGCATGAACATCTCCACAAAGCGGGACCAGTTCTGCCTCGAGGCCCATAACGAGGGTCTGCGTCCCAGATTCGCACACCTCTCCTAGATGTTCCTTAGGTCCCGTCCTAACAGGCACCTCCAACCTGAACTCACTGGCTGGCTCCTCAATGCAAGGTGACAACCTGGCCTTTTCAGGCAAGCCCCAACCGCTTTGCAAAGACAGAGCGGAGGCTTAGCTGGGCTTTCCACGCGAGCAAGCTCAGCCTGTCCCTCCAGGGGCACAAGCCAAGAACCAGAGTCACTGCAAACAGCAGCTCTGTTCCGAGGCAGGCAGATGCTCAGGGGATCGTCTAGACACGATCGCCATTTCATACGCCTGATTTCCCATCTTCCATCTTCAAGGAGCTGTTAAGTAGCTTGATTTAATGATCCAACACATTTCCACCCACACCCCAGGCTACGGGGAAATTTGCACAGGTGTGGCAGCGCTTCATTACACAGCAAGATGCAACAGCTCCCGGCTGCGCAGTGGAGCGTTCCAGGGCTCCCAGGGCGCTCTGGATGCTACCGCTGTGTTACCTCCTGCTCGATGTGCTCAGCGCATTGCCGACACAAATCCTTGACACCTCTGAGCACGCTGTCATCAGGTGGAGGAGCTGGCACAGGTCCGAGGCACGGTCACATCCCACAGCAGTGGTGGAGCTGGGCACGGCCTCCACCACCCCTCATTGCTTTTTCATGCCCATGGTCACCCAGGGCATGAAAAAGCACAGGGTAAGTGAGCAAAATCCCATAATTATTTAATATAATTAACCACAGGACTGAAATGGGTTCCTTACCTAGCAGATAGGCTGCTAGAAACCATCACTGCTCTTAAAGCACTGACCTGAACACAGCGAAAGCTTTGCCACATCTTCCCCATCAGAGGAGCAGAGAGGAGGAGGTCTTGCTTTTTATTTAATGTGTTGTGGTTTGATTTTTTTTGTTTGTTTGTTTCTTTTTTCAATTTTCACAGATTAATGATGCTGCCTTCAAAGAGAAGCCATCTCTCATTTCAGGCTCTGGCGCTGCAGGATGCCAGCATGACCCCAGGTTTCTGGACAGCCAGCATGGATGCTCACAGCAGTTTGGATTAAAGCAAGGGAAGCAGCCACCTTCCACAGCCCCATCAATCGCTTCCCAGGGCTGTGGCCAGCACCTTTCCAAAGCAGCTAGTAAAATTAATTAATTGCCTCCATCCTTTGGTGTTTCTCATGAAACAGCTTACAGGAACCATCTATTCTGCATTTCTCTCCCTTCCCAATGCAAAGCAAATAATTTCAAAGCATTTTTTGGCACTCCAGTGGAGATGCCTTTTGATGAACCTGCTTCTCGCCCTCGCAAAAGCAGCCCCATGAGGGCAGGTGGGGACAAGGGACCTCTCTGCACAACGCACAGCAGATGGGTTCTGGCCACCTGCAGCCCTCGCACCAGGGCTGGAGTGTTCCCGCAAAGCTCGCCTGTTGTGGCCGTGGGCTGCAGGGTTACATCACAGCATGCCAAGGCCTGGGTCTGTTTTGCCAGTGATTGATTCAGCCCAGGGAGCTGAGCTGCATTAGGAGATCCCCCCCTTGTGCTTCAGGTGCAGCTGGAGAACATCACTGCATCTGTAAATGGGGAAATCCTCATCTTGCAGGGCTGTGGAGTCCAGAAACAGCCGTACTGGGTTTATTGTTCAGGCAGAGATCATTTACTTTGAGAAAGTCAGCCAAATAGCCGGCTTGCTCCTTTCGCCTCTTCCACTTCCATAGAGACACCCAAACCCACCTCTGCGATCCACGAGCTGAAACACACCATGAGGCTCTGGGGGCTTTGAAGCAGAGGCACCAAAAGCTACGCTATCAGCCGAGCTGGCTGGGTCCTCACTGAACAGCATCGCCTCAGCATTTGCAAACATTGCCCGTAACGGGGTACGAGGATGAAGACATCATTGGCAGAGCTACGTCTGGGCTCCCTTCCAGCAGCCCTCACTGCGAGGAGCGGGTGACCGATTCCCGGAGCGGCTCCATGAAGTCATTCTCTCCCGACGTGCCTTCTCCTCCCCAACATCATCAGCTGGGGAAAGCAGGCACAACAGCGGTCCCCTGCTGCAGGATTTGCTTCCGAAGGGGCCAGCACATGATGCCTCGCTGCTCAGAGCTGGCCGGCACACCGCAGAGCGTGGCTGGGCACACCTGACACCTTGGCTCTGAGTAAGCTGCCGAGGAGAAGCAGCCCCAGAGGGCTGGTGTCTGGTCAGCTGGGTGACACTGCGGGGAAAAGGCTCAGAAAAGGCAGGAAGGAAACAACTCACCCAGCTCAGTCCCTCTTGTTGAACCTGGCTTGGGAGCACCCTCATGCTGCAGGTAAGCAGCTCACGGGCTCAGCAAAGCCTCTGGCTACCCTGAGATCAAGGTCCCACAGCGGGGACCTGCGTGGTCCAGAGTGGGGATACATGAGGGGGGCAGAAGCCTTCATTTCAACGAGAGAAATGTGGCACTAATGATGAACGTCTTCCAGAGGGGCTCCGATGGGAAAGGAGGGCACACACCTCTCACTGCAGCTGGGCTCTTCCTCCAGTCCCTTTGATGCCCAGCAGAACACTCAGGCAGAGAAGGCAAGGAGCCATCCTGGGGGATACTGGGCACCCGGCTGCCGACCTGGGGAGCAGGAGATCCTGCAGACCCAGAGAGAGCAGCTGAGAGTAGCTCCCAAATTAACAAGAGTGGGGGCTGATCTCCTGTGTTGGAAGTATTTAAAGATTTTCTGGGCTGGTATCTTCACCTCCTTGTCCACCCCAGCAGCACCCACCATGGTTTTACCCAAAGAGAGTCCCAGTATAGCTCACCCGGCAGCACTGGGGCTGCAAGCTGCCCTTCCAAAAGCTTTTATCCACTCAGGGTGCCCCTGCCAACACACCCACAAATACTCACCTTCTGCCCCAGTTTCCAAATCAAACATTTTAATTTAAGGCAGGATGACTTATTTTGAGGCAGAGGGGAAGAAATCACATGCAGAAAGTGGATTTTCTCTTCCACTTTCCAGAAATTAGCACAAGACACTTCATTACTCTTTAAAGATCTTAAAAGGTTAACCAGAAAATAAAACATTTGGCCTTTTCCTTACTTCTCCCTCTTTTTTCCTTTCATTTTTTTTCAGCAACAAAAATAAAAGAAAAAAATGTTGAAGCCATTGGAAATCATTTACAAAAGGTAAGAGACTTTCATTTCTCAACAAAACACATGCAAGATTCATAGTCTTTTTGCATCTTCACTCTACCTTCTTACTCCTAGAATTTAGCAGAAAGGGGAAACTTCTTGAGAAGATTCAGGAAAAAAAGATGGATGCCAGAGATCCTGGCTCCTCATGCTCTAGAGAACTGGCCAAAACTTACTGATACTTGAAGACTATATTCTAGCACTGGAATCATATTGGTGGTGGCAACAGCCAAGAACTGATTTTAAATTAAGTGGGTTTAATGGTATTTGTACCTTTTTATGTTCATTTTCATGATATCAGGGTCCCATAGCAGGCTGAAACAAATCCCTTGGGCTTATAACTCTCAAGCATTAGGTTTAGCTGGAGATGGGGAAAAAAGGCTAATGGAGGCAGTAATATTCCTCCAGGCTGGGAACAGCAGTGAAGCCACGTGATCGGCCGTGGCAAAGCTGCATAATTGGGATTTGCTCATTTGACTTCCAACCAAAGAAAAAAGTTCAATTTCAGAATAAGCTTCCCCTGAGCAACTTTCCATTGTGACAAAATCCAAGATAATTGTGGATCCGTCTGTGGATGCTCTGCCAGCAAGGGAGGATGCAATCATGACTGATGGGATCTGTTCCGACTGCTGCTGGTCAGCTGTCCACAGTTTATTCAGATGGCTGGGGGATACCGGCTTGGGAATGAGGTCTCCTTGCATGCCCCAGACCTACGGAGAGAACACACATAACGTCAAGGTTGCGTGTAGCTCAGTGTGCTTCAGAGGAGCTCTTTAAAGGGGCCTCCAAGCTCTTGTAAATCAAATGCACCTAAATACCAAATGGATTTCAACCTAATTCCAAAGGTAACACCACCTACTCACATGCCAAAGCAGGGAGCAGACAGCTTGCTAATTAACGTGTCTCCTTCATGAATATTACACTTCCTGAGGAGGAATTTGGTGCTCGAGCAAAAGACTGCTGAAAGCGAGCCAAGCTCAGTTGAGCCGAGAGGATGCTTTCGAGCTGCTGCCATCCCTCTGGCAGAGCTGGTGCTGAAGTTGGTCCCTGGTTTTCACACCTGCCAGTGTGTCTGTGGGTGCCGTCTAAGTGACACCTCCAAAACACACACAGAGCTCACAGCGCATCACGAGGGACACAGGAGAGGTGGTGGCAGGGACGGGGGGAAATGGAGTAAACCCCAGGGTGGTTTTGGCCCTTATCCTCCATGACATTTGACAGTACCCAGGGGGCCTGACCTTTTTTAACCCACACCCAAATCCTTCCCTAAAACCTTCTGGGAGCTTCCTTGGGCCACAATACCCTGCTGGTGCTTGCCCTAATTTCTGCCAGAAGCAGACACCCCGGGCGGTTGCCCACAGTCCCATCCACTCACAGTAATTACGTGGCCCAGGGAAGGGTTAGCACAGCTGCACACTTTGCACTGGGAAGAGCCGTCTTTGCCAGCCTGATGGAAGCCGGGCAGGCGGGTTTCCTTTGGCCAGGGCTCCCGAGGCTCTCCCATGACGAGGTGTTACCTGGGTCTCTATCTGTTTCCACTAGCAGCCTCCTTTGATGTCACCCCATGAGTCTGAGCAGGGAGAGACCAAAGAAGCCTCACCAAGACACGTCTGGTGTTCTCAGAAAGCAACAGGTTCCCTTGGTGTCCTCCCCTTCACAGCATTCCACTTCAGCACAGCTCAGATGCCCGGTCTTCCAAAAGCCATGTAGCACCTAAATCCTGTTGGGCTTGCATATAGTTTAGATATTTAAGTAGAAATTGCACTCCTAAACCCCTCCAGGAATCTCACTTTACTAGTTGTAATTGAACTGGACAGGGAAAGCCAGCTCTGACCACATTAAAAGAGTTCCTGCTTTTAACCAAAGCGCTGGAACTGCCACGCTGGGGTCAAAGGAGTCATCGTCTTGGATGCCTGCAAACTCAGCTGCCATGCTGATAGTGCTGGAGAGCGACCAACCAACAGTCCCATCAACCACCACCACCAGTCCCATCATGACCTCATTTGGAAGAGGCTTCCAGAGATACCAAATGGACACCCTTGGACTACAACACATGCTCCAGAGGAAGAGACAATGATGTTGCAACGGCATCACCTGCCAAGCTGCGTAGCCCCCAGCATTGGCTGCAGCCCCTGCCCTACCAGTATAACACATGCCGTGGGCTTTGCCGCTCACACCTAACCCCACAGGAGGTTAGCAGACGTGCTGCAGAGGCAACAGGGACCATGCAGTCCTTCGGTGCAAGGATCTTTAGGTCACCTACCAAGAGAGAGGGCAGCACCCCGATTACACCAGAAGAGATGATAGAGGAGAGCAGGATGGACCAGCGTTGCAGAACAAATGAACCTTTCCATTTTTTCTCCCAGGTCAGCTGGAAGGATGCTGGTAACCCTGCTGAGAGCTAACAGAGCAGCTCCATCCTCAGGGCTGGCCATGACAAGAGAGCAAGCATTGTCTCATCTTCATCACTGGCCGAGCCAAAACACAGTCCTGCCCGGCTCTTGCTCTTTGGAGATCAAACTCAAAGGCTGTATGTGAGCTCTCCCCACAGCCTGGCTGTTGGCATTTGGCCCATGACAAGCAGCCATCCCAGCAGCAGACTCCAAGCTGAGACTGGATCCCACAGCAATCTTTAAAGCCACTTCTAAGAAAATACACAGCCCCTGTTATTGCCCTGTGGACAGGTAGACTTCAGAGACCTGCTCCTGGACAACTGCCCATTAAATTTAGCTCCTACTACAAGAGTGCATGAAATCTACTTTGCAGAGGAAAAATAAAAGGCTAGAAAACTCATTCAGTCTTCGTTAGCATTTCTAGCACTGTACAAACAGCTTCCCTAGCTGCTGGAAAGTCTGCCTTTCCCCAGCCAAAACGCTCCTCTGCAAGTCATTTGAGCTCTTACCTCAGAAAACGCCTTTCCTGCCTGCACACACAGGGAAGCAGCTGTAATCTGACTTTATTACAGCCATGCACGTGCTGTTGCCATAGAAATGGCCATGATGCTACCGGCTGCGGCATGGCTGGGCACAGGCAGGGACCGCAGCCAGGCTCCCCGAGAACCCCCCTTGGCCAAGTCGCTAAAAAAAAAAAAACAACCCAACCGGCAACAATAAAACCCTCTCAGACCGAGGACGAGAGGGTTCCACAGCTGCTCGAGCCCTTGAAGTAGCACCAACGGCACATACACCGGGAGACCATTGGAGACCACTTGATGTTTATCTTGGTAGCAATGCAGCTCTTGCTGTCATTATCAATGCACCTGCTTAATTATTAATGACTGAAAAGTCATTAATAACCTTTGGGTAAGCTAAGGGACAAACATCCCCAAATGTTTATTTTCTTGTTCTTCAGGCAACTATTCTCATGGACTTGGTCTCTTCAACAATTTGGCCAGTCAAGTCAGCCCCGTGAGGGTGTGATATCAGCCACCACCAGGAAACAGAGAAAAGTCCTTGCCAGTGAAGAGCAGGACATCTCCCAGCCAGACACATCCTCCTCCTCCTCAGTCTTGAACCTGCAAGGTGAAAGAGCAGGAAGAAATGGAAAGGTATCACTGCCCTCCCCATCCCAGTGGGGTGGGCACTGCCTGGATCCCGATCCACAGGGTGTAGAGCAGCCCCTCAGGAAAGTAACAGCAGCCTTGGTGATGGGGGCATTTCTACAGAGCCTGGAGGACAAGCTTAAAGTGTGATAAAAAGGAGACTTTAAATCCCTGGATGACATGTTGGAGCACATGAGGAA
>JMFS01047185.1:0-10860 GCA_000699545.1 Podiceps cristatus
GGGAGCGGGGGGGGAGTGGGGAAGATCTTGAATTCCCAGTTTGGAACTATTTGTTTTCTCGCTGAAGTGTTTGTGAAAAAAGCACTTCAAGGGTGGATGCAGGCTGGAATGGGCTGCCAGCATGCTCGCTGCCAGGTGCCAGACCAGGGTGGTGAGGTTACTGAGGTGCAGAGCCACCACCCCAGCAGCACCCCTGGGGACAGAGCTCCCAGAACTCCTCCATTTTTGTTTCAAGTGGAGATTTTAAATCTGGGAATTGTCCCTCTCTGCCCCCTCCTCCCCAGTTCTCTTGTCTCAACAGTTCTCATTTTTCTTCATCATCTTTTGAAAATATTAGCATTAATCAAAAGAGAAATTCTGAATTTTGATTAGCTCTCCTCAGAAAAGGTGATGAGCTTCACACTTTTGATAAAGAGGTCAGTCTGTCCCTGCTTTGCAGATAAAGAAGGTAAACCACAGATAAAGTCGTTTCTTTAAGCTTGCATAATATAATGGCAGAACTGAGAATAGTGGCTCTGTCCCTCAAGTTTCCATCTGTAGCTGCTGCTCCAGGGAAAATATCCTGGCTTTATTGCAGAGATCACATAATCAGAAACTATGTCAAAAAGTGTTTCCTGAATCAAGAAGATTAGTTTAGTTCTGTGGTGCTAAATCTTGGTTCATCTCAAACCTTCTCCTTACAGAAAAAGTCAAAAGTGCATGTCACATGTTTGGGCTGTTTCAAGGAGGTTGAGGTATCCAGATGTGCAGGGAAGCAAGGGCTGGAGGTTCAACTGGGCTGCACCACGTTGGTTGCTATCCCCTTGATAAGTAACATCCCTGAAGCTTGTCATTTATACTGGACCCAGAACTGTCACTTATCATAACTGAACTATTGTATAAACACAGCCGTGGCAAATGTTTGACATGATGGTGAAGTATGTGGCGATCATGTGGTATCGCCTCATTAAACTACTGTTCTGTGATGAGCTCCATCTGCCTGTCACAAAGGTGTTTCCTATTGCAAGCACTTCATTGTGAAGCTGTGTTTTTCTGATGCAGCTGTACAGATTTGGCCTCAGAATGAATTTAAAAATTAACCTGTATAAGGTCAATGTACAAATCTCCACTGACTTGTCATCTGTTACATATGCCAAGATGATGGGTAACTTTATGAAACACTAAAAAGGAGTTTGTCTGTTTCATGGGGTTATATTTTGTTCTTATCTTGTCAGAGCTCTGGAGGAACGACGGTGTCCAGTTGCTCATGCACCTCAAAGAAGGAGGATATTTGCTTCCTGTTGCCTTTTGAGTGTGACTGAGTGCTTGTACGCTCAGAGGACAGCCCCACAGGTACACCTTTTTAAACAGTGCTGTTTCATTATAACAATAAAATAATTACCAGTATGGTTGTACGGTTGTATGTTCATAATTATAGAAAAACAAAGTATCTATTTATTTCCTTCACAGCAGTGGATGAAAAACACAGGAGGAAATAAGAATGGAACAAAAAAGTGAAAATAACACAGAATGTAGAACTATTAAATACAATGAGACACAATATATAACAGAGGTAGTCAGAGGCTGACTGAGTTCAGGCTGACAAGCTTCTGCTCCATTCATAGGGAAACAAACAATTCTGGCCCACATCTCCCATGTGAATTGTCACTGTACATTGCTTATCTGTGGTTTCACATACTGTTTCCTCTTGCACTGTCTGCAACGTGACTGATACGTAACTGATAAGTGGACACAGACATTGTGCAAGGTTTAGAAGTTGCAGCTGGACTTTGCAGGGAATTCAAGTACAACAAGACAGATTTTCCTGTAGACCAGGAGGTATGGAACAGGGGCTCTCCAACAATCATGATGTGTTCTGCATCTCTCTCCCTCTGTGAGTCACTCAGTGATGTAAAAGGTTTTCCAGATCTCGGCAGAAAAAAGTTTGCAGCAGCACAGAGATGCATTAGCAGTGGAGTATATCAGAGCAGAGGGAGCTTCACAGTCTGGAAGGAAGGTGGCACTGAGAGGGCTTTACAGCATGGGCTCATCAGAGCAGTGGGAAAAGCAGTGGTGTCCCCCACTAGCAGGGCAAGCTGTGAAGCTGGCCTGGTAGAGGAGAGCCAGGGGCATTGCTGGGGCTATGGGTAGGGGTCTGAGGCAAGGATGCTTGCTGCCCCTCTGAACATCATCTCAAGTGAGTTACAGTTATTGGCCTTTAGCAACGACTCCCAACAGCACAAATGAGAGAAGTGCAGTCGGCACATGTGATAGCCGTGGTTGTAGAGGCTTAGCTGGGAGGAGAGAAAGGGCAAGGCACAAGTGTTTCAGTCTGCCCAAGGATCCTGGGGGCTTGTGAGTGGAGAGACCTAGTGGTAAGTGATAAGAGTTTGATTACGAGGAGCTAGAAATAAGTCAGATCTGAGTCAGGGCTTGAGCAAATAGTGTTACTTGTTTCAGAGCAGGACCTGTTGGCAGACTGAGCCCAGCTCTTGTTGTGGCCATTGGCAGCAGCCAGTGCATTACGTGGAGCTATGCCAATATAAAAGAAGTGTTAGAACTTCACCTCTTTGATGTATTACACTTCGAAATTTTCACTTGTTGTCTAAGAATCAAGATAGTTACACAGAAGGAGGAACATGTGCATGGATGTGCCTGTCTGCCACAGCCCCATGCCTGTCTGCTGAACATGGTACTTATAATGCTGAAAAATATGCTGTGATATTCATGAAATGAAGAAAGATTAGGCCATGCCTTGTCTAAACCTGACACATTACATCACCAATTGTTGGGTTTGTTTATTGATTTGCCATCATCCTGCAATTTGTTTTCTTTAATCTCTAGGTGAACCCCACTGATTTATCTGAACTGTCGCCATGCTACTTCTTTGATGCTAACCTGCAAGACTTTCCTCCTTTGAGTCTCTTCTGTGTCTGCCTTTGTCATGATATGTCTTGACATTTAGACAATAAAGGGCAGACTCCGGGAGAAGTCCCAAGGAGTTGATGCCCTTTTCAAATGCAACTTTATGTTCTCATCCACCAAAAAAAGTTAGAACCCTTTTACGTATCAAGTTTTAAAGACAACTTGCTGTTATTTACTTCTGCCCCTCTTCTGCCTGTCTGAGTCTCTAAGTTCTTCAGCCCAAAGATCACGCTTAGGGTTATAAAAGCTTACATGAAACTTAACAGGTATTATCCTGATCTCAGCCTATGGTCCTTTTCCACCATAAACAAGCACAAAGTCCAGTTATTGTAGTGGGAGTGTATTGGATATAAAGGCTTCAGTATTGTTAGGTTTACAAAGGATTTTGACGTGAGCTGATCTGAAAGTATGCATGTCTCTGCTCTGAAGGGGATAAGATATTATTTTAATGCCAGCAACAAGGTACATCTTTCCAAAGTTCTTCCTGAGCACTGTGGAAAGAGGATCCATGAGCAGATTTGGGTTGGATGGCTGAAACAGAGTCTCTGCGTTTCCTGCAGAGGCAAGCTGAAGTAGATGATGCGATGGCATGGAACAGACTCTTCCTTAAATAACACAGTTGTTTTTCCAGGCTAGTAACTTTTAAAACTTCCATGATGTAACCACATTGTTCTAGCAAAATAACAACAACAACAAAATCTAAAATATTTTTTTGGCTGCTGGGGTGTTCAGATGGCACAGCCCTTCACATGCTGGCTTTGCTACCCTGCTTGCCTGCACTGAACAAGAGGGGGCCATTTTTCCCTTCTCTTACGGTCTGAGAGGTCAGCTTGTTCATCGTTTAAGAGGCAGTGACTTAAAAAATGACAGAAAGGCATTCACTTATGCTCAGCTGTCGCTCAATTTTATCCTCAAATTTTGGTTAAACTGAGTACTTGGTACAATGTCTTTTCTACTACTATTATTGTTCTTATTACTGTTCTTTCAGCCTCTGTGGCTCCTTTTAGCTCAGGGCCACAGAGTCAATGAGAATCTATTTCCCCTGGCACAAAATTATTGAATGTCACTGTGTTAAATCTTACTCCAATCAAATAAGATGTATAATTAAGAAATTATGGCATTGCTTAAGTGTCCTCAGTTCTTTGATCAAAAGGCCTAATTTAATTTGAAAACATGTGGCTGTGCTGATGTCTGGGCCAATCAGTCTAGACTTGAGCAATGTGTGTGGGCCAGATGCAGGGTTTGGCTGCTCTCTTCACTGAAGTCGCAACCCTTCTTTTAAATTCTTGAAGTGCTGGAAGTGGAGGCAAGGGGTGTTTTGTTCTCATTTATTTGTTTCAAACTGAAGACAGCAGCAAGCTTACCTCTGATCATAGGACTCGGTCAGCCATTGCCTGCTTTACCTGGTAGGACAAGATGAACTTTGAAAAAAAGATTCTCCTCCTCAAAAGCAATGAAATTTCAAAAATGAAAAGTGAGGAATTAAATGGTCCTGAAAGAAGAAACCTTGGACACTCACCCCTCTGATATGAATGCTTGCCATTGCAGAGCGACTGTCCAGCTTAGTGTGCCCCAGGAGCATGGGAGGATGGCTCGAGGAAGCCCCTGCGCATACCGACAGCTGCCCTGCCATGGTGCCAGTCCCACAGCCCCTTGCGCCCCATGCCAAACCACGGGGCAGGGGCGGGAGAGGTGAAGCTGTCTTATGTCCCGTTTACTTACACATCTGCTCAGCGTGGCTTCCAGCCTACAAGAGTTAACCATAGTATCCTGTCCAGGTGATGGTTTGTGTATCGGCGGGCCTTCTGAGGACTACTAGTGTTCAGGGTCAATCTTTACTGTAACATTTACTAATGCTGAGAAAAAACACTATAGGGAGCATCCCTATCTGAGCAATTTGAGAAAGGCAGAGGGTGACTACTTTCACAGGTCAATAACCGAGGTTGTATACATGCACCAATAACTGTGGCTCTACCCTGACTCTACCACATCCTCTGGACCATCTTGCTCCTGATGTCCCTTCTCACTTCAGCTTTCTTTCTTCTCCAGGGAGGGGAAAAGAGGTGTTATAAAGAAATTCACATGGAGGAAAAAATGTGAAGTGGTTGTCTCTGGCTTATATTTAATAACAGTAAAATTAAGTGATGGCTGTGTTGATATAAAATGTCAGAATACCAGCCTGAAATCTGCTTTAGTAAATAGCTTGCATTCAGGCAAAGTAATTTTTAGTGTTTTTAAATAATTCTTTTTTTATTAAATTTTTCAAGTACAACAAGATGTGTTATGATGTTATCATTTTCAAATTATAGCATATTTCTCTTGGGCACTAGTATTTTATAAAACTCTTGAGCTAAGACTTGTTACATTTTCATAATTAAGGCCCTATCCCATATTCTTTGACATTCCCACCTTGTATTATCTTTACTGGGAGCTTTAGATATATAATCTCATATGGAGCCCACAATAACAGTGAAAAAAGTAAGCTACCTCTTTCCTTAACTACAGCTGTATATGCCAGTGGAAAAAAAGTCTGCAAGATGCAATTAGCTTAGGCGTAGACCACATATTCAATGAGCGTAGAAAAAGATTGATCACTTAAACTGAAGACAAACCAATAAAACCCCAAGAAGAATAAAAATCCTCCATGAGTAGTTCAACAGCCTTGCAACATTGCTATCAGAAATGTCACTCAGTTCAACTAGTGCTCTAGCATCTCTCTCAGAGCCTAAGTCATGGATTTGTGGCAAAGAAATTTTTTGTTCTTGACCCCAAGCTTTCCAATGCCTCCTAAGACTGAATCATGGTGTATCTTCTGCATATAGTGCTCTGTGTCTTTTGATATAGAGGTGGATTTAAATCTCAGTGCTTTTTTTTAAGACTTTGGTCTTATTGAGGGAAAAACCTAAATCTGCTTTGATCTTCATCCACTCTGTCAAGTTTAGACATATGACAGTTGCTATAGACAGGCAAAGCAGGACATGTTGGCCAAACCCATGGAGAGCAACACCAAGAACTCCATCCCTGCACAATCCCTGCCAGGGACAGAGCAAAGTAACTTTGGCTTTTCTGAAGTCTCTCAAGCAATTGCTGGATCTACAAGACCACATCTTATCTAGCTAGTCATTGAGTCTTTTCATCTGTAATGTTTCCTTAATTATTTGGTTTCTTAGAAAAACATTTATCAGAAGGTTTCATTCTTCTGTAGGTTCTTTGAAAAAAGCTCTTAGTTGCATTAGTTCTGAAGGACCAATTTACCCCAAGCCAGATAAGAAGATGCAAACACCTGTAGACATCTTGCTCTACCTATGACAAGACTGTGGTCTATTCCTCTTCCTAGAAATAATAAACAGAGAAACCAAGACACACAAAGTGAAATTGTTTTTACATTTCAAATTGTTTCAAGTATATTCTCATGTTTTCCATGAGGTTTAGGCTAGAGAAATGCTATTCTTTTTGTTATTTTGTTATTTTTAGCTAATTCTGTCGTGGATTTGTATGTCATCTTGTCCCTTTCAAAGACCTATGTTTGGACTGCAGTACAGTCCAAAAGACTCATATGCATAAAACTATTTGTTGTAGCTCACAACCTTCATTCTGAAATTGCAGATCTTGTGAAGTTGAAGAATTTTGCTTTCACAAATGTCAGTACATCAAAATCTCAGCAGAAAAAACACCACCATGAATCCTAGTTCAGCAGTCATCATTATTTCAGAAAGTTGTCACCACCTTAACATCTACCATGTTGCTTGGAAAGCAAGCAAAATATTTTCTTTCTGAATAGCACATGTTCAAGAATATAAAAAATTAAACTGAAAATACTCCCTGAGATAAAGAAAAAAATGCACTCAGAAAAGAAAACTAAAACCAGTGCAGCCTCATTAAACAGAGCTAGATGAATGATTTCCCTTCTGCAAATGGGAACCCATCCCTGACGGGTGCAGTTGCCTGTACTACGCCGACAAGTGAGGTTGCTCTGGTGGTCCTGGGTTCTTCTGAAGAGTGGTGGTGTTGAACAGTACCTATCGGTGGACAAGCTCTAAAGACACAGGCTTCTCTGAAAAGTGGGAGACACTTACTTTGTACAAACTGATGTCCTGCTTCCTCCAGTAAAACCTGCCTAAAACACATGGAGTTTTTCCATGTGTCATTGAGTACAGTGGAGCACATGGAGGGAAAGCTCTGCCTCTTTCTAACAGAGCCAACCAGGCTGCCTGGGGTGGATGGAGATGGTGTTTCTTTGGATACCAGATCCAAACACCCAGGAGCTCTGCCTTTACATCAGGATTTCTCCCTCGCTCATTTTGCTGTTGAATACAGCCCTTCTTATTACCTCCAGTCACTTCTAGCTACAGCCATGAAGGCTTTTCCTTGCTGACCTGCCCCAAGCAGCTGCAGAGGGATGAATGAGGATGAAGATACCATGTGGGTATCTTCTGCCAAGGCACCCTGGGGAGATCAGCACCATGGTGTGGTGCTGGGAGTGATTCTTGTAGCTTTGCCTATGCCTAGCAAATATGCCATTGTATCAGAGTTGCCAACACTCACTGAGATATCGTGGTGGTTAAAGCATTCATTGAAGAGCTGTGCCATACCTATGGGAAACCCATTGTGCCTGTCCTGAAAACCTGGGCTTACATTTCCAAAGGCATTCCCAAAACTGTGCCAGAAGGGAAGCTTTTTGTTTCCAGTTAAATGGAATGCCTGTTTCAACAGAAAATACATTTCTCCTTTTTCTTTTCTTTTCTTTGGGGGGAAAATATAACAGAGACCATGTAAATGTTGAGTTTTCCTTAGTTTTCGCCTTACCTTTCTGCTTCAGCTTTTGAACAAAATTGATAGTTATTTCACACACCCTTGGACAAATGCAGGAGCTTTGCTATGCCATAGAGTTCCTTGTGGAGAGGAGATTTTTTTCTTTTTTAATTTTCCTTATTGTTTTATTTGACAGTAGTGATACTCAAGATGCATTTTTACAACCAATGGAGCTCAGCAGAATCCTAAAAGATAACTTGTGATGGTAGGAGAAACATAATGCTGATCAGTCCCAGGATTTCATTGCTGCTGATCAAAAATAAGCAATTGCTTCTGAGCAGCAGAGAAAGGTGCAAGCCGAGGACATGACTCTAGGAATAATAATAAAGTTGCAAAAATAAACTAATATCTTCACTGATTTGGCATGGCTCACAGGTGTCTGGGAATTTGCTAATGAAGTTGCCGGTCTTCCCAAGTTTGGACACCACACTTTTTAAATAAAAGTAGCTAGGGGTGTATCTCCCAACGTCAGGACATTCTCTGATATGTGGAAAGCATTGCTCATAATGCATAGCTATTGGCTTATTACAAAAAGCTGTAATTCAACCCAGAGGCATTACTAGCAAATATCATCAACTGTAAGAGCACAATTCAGGGAGCAACAAAAATTAAATTGCAAGAAACATTCCTGAGAGTGCATTTTAGTTCTTGCTTTTCAGTTGAGAGCAAAGATTATTATTATTACTGTATTGGCATTTGTGAGGAGCTCATGCAGCAAGGATAGATTATTGCATGGGGAGATAAAGGAGACAATGGCTTGAAAAGTGTAGTGATGACAAATCCAGATTAAAAGGAATGAATCAAAATTTTGGAGAGTGGCAGAAAATGAATGTACTACCAGCGTTTTCTCTGCAATTAAAGCCGTCACTGTTTCATTTATCATTTTTAGATCATGGGTCAGATTTTCTTGTCATTTATGAGCAGGTAAATCTGGACCAACTTGAACAAAGTCACTTAATAGCAAGCATTTTGGCAGCTTTATTGCTGAAGTTAGAATTTCATCAGTGATGCAGAGAAGGCAACACTAACACTGGATGTGTACTGGGAATGTAATCTGGGTCACCTGTGCTAATACAGAGACTAATTGAATCACGGTTCAACTGATGCAAAAATCTAAGCGATCTGTAGCATGGCCAGCAAACTGCCAATAATTCTATCTACCGAAAAGTTTAAAAGGAATAGACCATCAAATATTTTATTGGATAGTGAAATGTAAGGACACCCTGTGTCTGACCAAGAGCTCATGCTTTCTCTAGCTGACCTTGAGGTGCAGCTCCAATTGTATGTGCCAACGTGACAGAGGGTTTTGAAGTAGGTGGAATTATCTCAGTTGTTTTGAAGTAGTAGTTCTCTGGCTAAATACAAATACTGAATGAACTTATGGTTGCTAATACTGCAGCTTTCTTTTTTTTTCTTTTTCTTTTTCTTTTTCTTTTTCTTTTTCTTTTTCTTTTTCTTTTTCTTTTTCTTTTTCTTTTTCTTTTTCTTTTTCTTTTTCTTTTTCTTTTTCTTTTTCTTTTTCTTTTTCTTTTTCTTTTTCTTTTTCTTTTTCTTTTTCTTTTTCTTTTTCTTTTTCTTTTTCTTTTTCTTTTTCTTTTTCTTTTTCTTTTTCTTTTTCTTTTTCTTTTTCTTTTTCTTTTTTTTCTTTTTCTTTTTTCTTTTTTCTTTCTGATATTAGGCATGCATTCTTCAGGTCCATATGTATGGATCTCCATACTTAGTCATATATTCATGTTGTGCAAGGCAGAGATGCTTGGCATAGTAGGTTTATTGCTTGGCACTATGTAGTGTCATGTAGAGATACAGCCTTAGCTCCTGGAAGCAGCATAACCAATTATTAAGACACTCCCTTAAGACTTTATTAACTCTGTATTTTGGCACAGCTAGTTATTCCAGGTGCAATATTAAGGCCCGAGTTACTGCTTCCTGGAGGCTTGTAGGAGCTGCTTCTGTGCCCCTTACTGGGGCGTAAATGTGTTCATTAGGGAACCCATCCAATTACACCATCAACAGACTAAGGATTGTAAAAACAGATCACTGTGTAGGTATTTAGCTACGTAAATTATGCTAACCTCAGAAAAGCCATGTGACAAAATCCCTGGAACCATCTTTGAATTTCACCCTTGGAAATCTTATTTAGAGCAATGGTGAAGACAAGTAGCTGGTGTTGGCAGTTTTCTCTTGCCTATTCTGTACCTGTGTTGTGGCACGCACAGACACACATGTGCACACACACACACACACTCTATCGAAACACAGGCATATTCTGTAGATCCTTATTCATTCCATGCAGTATAATTAGTGAACTGGAAAATTCAGTAAATTCAATATTTTCACTCTTCTGAACAATGTACTATACTTCAAAGTTACTTAGAGTTTTGCTATTGTCAGTCTGAGTATGCTCACCAGAAGTCTTGCACAAAAACTGGTTTCTCTTGTGTTAATTGATTCACACAAGTGAGTAAAACAGATGATACACACACCATGCAATAACTGAGCTCAGGGACTGAGATACAGCCACATCCTGCTACTGAAATTGTACATAGATCCATCACAAGCAATATCCTCATCAGGTGCTAAGCTTTGGCATACCTGATTTATCTATGTTTAAAGGATTGAGTCTATTTGAAAGTGACACATCATTAGCAATGAAAAGAAAACTGATCATGTTCTTAGTGCCAAATTTTCAATTACTGATTACACACATTTTCTGACTCATTTATGATAGGATTAAAAGATCATTTGGTTGATATGTATGCACTACATACAAAACCCTAGATTTTGTTCTGCTCTTATTTTTAGGGAGAGATGATAGCAAATGCAAAGATGATATACAGTAAGAATGTCTCTGACAGGTACTTACCATGCCACAAATCACCTTGAGGCAATGCTCTACCATCAGCTTTGTGCTGCGCAACCCTTTCAAGGCCAGTAGTGTTGCATGACACAAGCCAAGAAACAATTAACCTACTCTGGGGAGATGTTCTCCATGTGATCAGATGCAACAGTTTTAGTCCTGATATTTTAAGACTATTGTATGTAAATTTTCTCTATGTGCATCTGTCATGGTTTAACTCTGAACGGCAACCAGACAACACAGCTGCTCATGCACTCTTCCCCTCTCCGGTGGGGTGAGGAGGAGAA